>JZLH01S0122861.1:62413-80404 GCA_001188425.1 Eucidaris tribuloides
TATCCAATTATCATTGGAAAACTTAGACTTAAAGAAAATAATAATATGTTTTCTACAGTGTGTCTAAAAAAAATGGTGCAATCGGAAGAAAAATATTTAAGGTATGTAATTTTCTCAAAACGTATGTGTATTTGGTATCATATAAAAGAAAAAGAAAAATAAATTTGCTTTCTGATAAACTATAAGATAAAATAAAGTCTTGATTAGTTTTGTGCCGTCAGACAAAATCACATTTGTCCCAATGTTGTGTATTGGTCATAATTACAACTGAATTGGTGGTATTGATGCTTACAGCACTCATAAAAACTGAATTACAAATATCAATAATAAAACAAATAACAAATGCATTTTATCTTTTAATATATATGTTTATTAATGATTATCTAGTAAATAAAAAATTTAATACAAATAACCCTTACTCGGCATTGAAATGATATTGAACATTTTCATGTCTTCTGTTCACGAGACTGCATTCACACAGACATCATTATGATTTGCACATCTCATGTATGTTAGTTTGTATACTTCAAATGATAGAAAATCAGAAAAATCATAAAACCTGAAAAATATGTTCGTTCAGCTAAATTACACAATTTATTTCACACTCTCAGTGGGTTTCTGTGTTTAACAATGTACAGAACCTGCATGTACATGTATATGGGACAAACGCAATTTTTCGTCATTACAGAAAATTTAGGCTCAGGATTGACATAACCAAATGACATTAAATAAATTGTATTTGAAGTTATGGTCTTTTAGCTCTATGACAATACCCAACATAACTAGGTTGTATATGATTTCATATAAAAATAATTTTCACTTGGACCATGTTTTTTGAGACAATAAAAGCTTTTTGCAAGATGATCAAAAAATTAAGAATTTCAAATGTTTCTTGTTATAAACTCAACTCATCAGAGGTGAGTATGTGTACCTTTTATTCACATTAAAGTTAGAAAGTGTGAACAGGAAGCTAGAATTGAATGATCCTCTTTCTAACTATTCATCCTTTGAGTTTTAGGATTTTTTTGTCTAAAAACTGGAATTTAAAAGTAAATGACATGATGGGGAGGGGATAGTCCTTAACTTGGGCTGAAACTGGTCTGGAATCAAGTAAACTATGCAAGGATTCTCCTGTGAAAATCTTGTAGTCAAACGTTGACTCATTCTAAAATTATTAATGTCAATTTCCCTCGTGGCAACAAACCTGCTGTGTGGCTCTCTATGGGTCGTATTTTTATCATACCACGATAAAATTAAAATACTAGTTTGTTCATGTTTGATTCTCCTTAAGTAAACAGTTGGTATATATTTCAACTCATTTGGTTCTTGAGGCATTTTCAAGTGTTCCCAATCGTGTCTCTAACCTTTAATGTAAACCTATACTTTAACTTAGATAGAATTCATCATATTTGCTTACGTATAATATTGATTTTGGAAGAAGTTTTTTAGGTCTATTTCAGGTAAGACGCCTTTTAATTGTTAATAAGTACAGAAGTATATAGGCCTACATTTGTTTTTAGTCTTCAACATTTCTGGTTGCCCCCCCCCCCTTCGCGGGGGTTGGGGTGGCAGGCTCATGCTCATGGCAGTCCTCCCCCCCCCCCCCGCCAGAGATTTTTCATCATTAATTAAAAAAAAATTAAAGTCATTCAGAATCTGTTATTGGTGTGATATGACATTTGGGCATAAAGCTTTCAAATTAAAAAAAAATCCCCAAAACTAAACTTGGGCTTTAACATGAACGTGAAAATGTTTTAATAAACACAGAAAGAAAGAAAAGGTTCGAAAAGGTTGTCAGTGATTCCACAATAGCTGCACTAATTTCAGCGCTCAACTTTGAAATATCATCAGTTTATTAGTGGCCAGCAGAAGGAGCCAGCAAAACTTAACAGGGCGCGGGGTGCGTCGCGTCCGGCTGTTCGGGATGGGGGGGCGGCGGGGGGGCCGTGGCAAAAAGTGAAAAACGTTCAAAAATTTTCGCGAGGCCTTTACGCGCGAAAATGCCAATTTGTACGAGATTTCGTATATGTTGACTCCGGTATTTTTATGCTAAGGTTTCAATGGTTTTTCATAGCTTGCTTTCCAAAGTTTTCTCAAACATTATCCTTGTATTTTCATTTTATGAGATTTTTCAAGGGTGGCAAAATTATTGGGGGGGGGCAAATCGATATGTTTTGCCCCTAATATTTTTAATCTGGCGGGCGAGCTCACCCTCCCCCTAATATTTCTAATTGGGGGCGAATCTCCCCCCCCCCCCGCCCCCACAGGATCGTACGCCTTTGCCGTTTCGCCAGGGCTAGATTCGCCTTGGAATGAACTAGGATTGCAGGAGGCGGAGTGGGACACCTTTCCGTAATTTGGTCGTTCATTGCAAGGTGTGAGGGCCTTTTTTTTGTGTCCTGGAGCCTCTTACGATCCGAAAATTTAACTTAGAACTTTTATTTAATGGCGAAATCTATGTTTAGGCGGCGGAACCCAGTCAGAAAATGTTTGTCATAAAAACTAAGGCTCTTCTATTTTGCGTTATTACTCATGCATTCATGTATCTCATAATTCCGACGAATTTCTGATGAAAACTCTTTCAAATTGGTACTCCCCAGAATAGATCGATGCCCATAACGCTGTAAAGGAATTCCAAATCTTGGGCTACATTATTCTCAACTAAATGGACAATTGTTTTAGTGATCTTTCCGTCTTATATGTTCAATTGTTCGTGTTATAAATTATATTTAGAAATCCCATGTTTGAACTCAGCAATTTAGAAGCCTAAAAGTGCTGTCCCACACTTTGGGTCAATACGGCGTCAACATGAATCTCATGTACCATAATCGATAATCTCATGCGAGGCTTAGAAACCTTGTTAGAGTACAAAGCGAGAAAGCGCATCCAGATTTTTTTTAAACACGAAAAAGGGAGTGCTGCTTGCCAGTAAACATTCTTTATGAGAGCCCCCCCCCCCCCTTATAAAAAAAAGTACCTCAAACAAAAGTTGTGGTGCACATTGATGTGCTAAAACAATGAAGTCCTCATCAACGTTGCTCTCAGTTTGCCTGAAACCGAACGAAGAGGAATATGAAACGAGCTCCATGCGGGGTTTTTTTCTGTCTATCTGCGCGTTTGTCTCTGTGTGTTAATAATGATAAATATGACTCTTCTCTGCCATAAATGAAATAAATAACGCTATGTGAGGGCTTCCAAATTTCTAATAATAACTGCACAGTTGATTAACTATGCTATATGCCAATTTTCTCAAAATTACACAAAAATGCTTAGTTTCCCCTTTTTCTTTACCGATTTTAATTCCTTTATCTGATAAGGCTTGGTTGCCTTGGAGCGAGGAGCTTAAACGTCTACCTCAAATTTCGAAATTTATTATTTATGCCCAGTTGTGCATTTTTGGTAGAAATGCGCCAAGGTGGATACCGATTCTGATCGGTTGTTGAATTCAAACTTCCTGAAACTTGACATGCAGAAAGCTATAGCCTTTTAAAAGTATAGATCTTTCAGAAATTCGGGCGCAGGGACGTATAGGCCCATGCATAATTTGTTTCGCCGCCGTTTCTTTACTAAAGGGGTGCTTTGGGAAGGTATTTTTCAAACATTGTGCTCCTACAATTAGCCTATATTTCTTAGAAACAGAAAAAAATCACCCCATAGTGCATCTAATATGCTGCCATGACTAATCAAATAAATCATTAAAAATAGGCTAGACCTTGCCTTGGCTGACTTCTAATTATATAGAAAATTGTATTTAACGGTATAGTTAAACAGTTCCCCTTAAGCCATATTTTGCCTTCCATTTCACTGAAGTGAATTAAATTAGATTAAACTTAAACTATATGAAACGAAAGATATAAAATACTTGTCCATACACACTTTTTTCAATTTGACGTCAAATGCTATTTAGTCATATTATACCTTCATTATGCATTGACTCCCGGGATCCGATTCCTTCATTCGTTAACTTGCCTATACATCTTAGGGCAAAAATGATATAAATCCATGCACTGAATTCCATTCTGTTGCTGATCTTCTTTCTTTAAATTCCCTATCGTTTATCTTGTGTGAGAGACTGATGGGTTCTCTCGCGCTCTGCATTCTAAATAAATAAATACAAATAATTAAATAAATTAAAAATAATAATAATAATGAACATTATAGGGGCTTATGTGGTTTGACCATACACTCTATAGGCCTACCAGATTTTTTTGCTTCACGTACGTATCCAAATATTTTTCTTCCAAATTAAAATCCGTAACAGCAAGTTTAAGATGATGCCGCGCATCTTTCCCACAATTATTTAATTTTTTCACATTCATAAAATACGTGAAAGGACTTTTTATGTTTGGCGAGTTTTTTTTTTTTTTTTTTTAACCAAAGGAATGTCAGCCCGGGATGTCAGCTCAATAAAATCACAGACGATGATGTTCTTTTAAATCTTATGCAGTGTAACAATGTAATGATCGATTTAATGATCGATTCATTGAATGTATCAAAAAAACATATTTTGTTGTAAATAATTTAATATGTTATATTTTAGACGAAGGAGAAATATTCATTTGTTCATCTCTTTATATATATGTTCAAATGACTGTAGTGAATTAAATGGAATTGTATTAATTTGTTCATTTCTTTAAATCACTGAAAACAAAAGACAAAAAAATCGAGAGAGAATGGGTCCGATTGGTCGTCAGCACAATTGGAGTATCGTTATGTGCGATCGCGATCGTGGCTAATCTTATGATTGGCGAAATCATTATTGTCAAATATATTTCAGTTCATAAATATAGTTTTTCTCGTGAGTTATTGTATTATGTAATAATACCCATGAGATTTACTAAGTTTTTATAAATATTAATAAAAGAAAATCTATCAAATTTACGAATAACTTAGCGCACTTAACAAGTTCAGCTTTTCACTCTTCAGCAATCAGCAGGAATAAACTCCCGTTCAGACTAGGTACGGTCTAAAAACTGGACGCTCGTCAGAAATCCTATGGCAGTCTGCGCAAGCATACGCCGGGTGTGCGCTGTCACACATCACTGCTATAGCTGTAGTGCGCGTGCATGCATAGCGCACATGGAAATCAACAGCAACGCAGCTAGCTAGCTCGTGCGCCAAATTGCAATAATTATACAGAACTAGTAGCTAGTCGAGCGAAGTCCAGCTATAGCGCGCTGGTGCCCGGTGGTGCATATATTATTTCTGTGTCTGGGTTTGTAGAGTAGGCGAAGTCTTCAGCGGCCATGGAATCCGTAGATAACAAAATTTTTAGCAGTGGTGAAGATTGTAAGGACAACTGGAAAGATGCTATGGCCAACTATAACCAAGCTGACACACACCTCGAAATTATGGGGAAACCTGTCATGGAGCGATGGGAGACGCCTTACATGCATGAACTTGCCATAGTCGCATCATCGAGAGGTAAGGCTAGTAACGTTATCTATTCTTGTCCTGCTTTGCCTTGGCTTTACCTTTATCACAAGAAATACATTTAATGGATGAAATCAAAATACATTCTTTGCCGACATAGATTACAATAGATTTATGGAGCTACATGCCATAACATAAGATGTGGCTAATATATTCTACGTTTAACAATTTTCGGCTTATCATTTTCAATGAAAGTCAATTAGCACAGTATGTGCGGCGTGAACGGGATTCCTACGTTTCAAATCTAAATATTAAAAGAAACGGATGAAACAAAACACAGGTCACACGAGAAGTCGTAAAATCGAACGAAGTCCCTGGACAAAGTCCCCTCTATCAGTACATGTATCAGGTATTTGAACTGTATGAACACGATTTCACGAATGAAAACGGTCAAAAGTTTATCGGGAATTAACGACGTAGATCTACTGAATGTCTATGGCTATGCCCGGCCTGGTCCAGGGTCAGGCTAAGGCGAATGAATTTGAACGACGCACAGCACAACGCCGTTCATTCTACAGTCAGGATTGTTGCAGGTGATAAATTTCAAATTTAGAAACTCTATTTTGTAGGGGTATTTGCGTTTATTTTTCAAACTGCATGTTTAGGTTCAAGAATTGAAAATAGAACAGAGCTCCGGATAAAGATATTGCGTAGACTATTTTCGTTAGCAGGGTAGATATGTGTGATAATAAGGGCCGCGGGACTTTTTAGTAAATTCTTGGTTTGATGAACATATCTTCTGCTAAAACCAATTTTGGTGAAATGGACAGTCAATATTTCAAAACCTCTTCACTACCCCCCCCCCCCCCAACTTTATGGCAGAGTAGTTCTACTATGCGCATATTTTGAATCTCTGCTAAAACCTTTTGGTTTGTTTTTGTTTTTCGTAAAATGGGCAGTCAACAATCTGGTCTTGTAAAAATAGTGGTTATAAGTCAAACAATAAAAATTGGTTTAACTAAGTTTTCAATGAGAACTTAGGTAAAGCAATTGAATGTTTGTTTGTTTGTTTGTTTTCCATAGTCATAAATAAAATATAATACAAAGCATCAATAAATATTTACAATTTAAAAATTCGGCAACACTACGGCGGATAGCCCGGGAACCTGTCACTTGGTCTAATACCACTTGGTCTAATTATCAGTTCGCCCAACTCTACATCGTCTAATTTCATTTCGTCCACACCCAGTTCGTCTAATTCCCATTTGGTCTAATTCCCATTATACCCACTTCGTCTAATCACCATTCCGTCTAAAATCATTTCGTCCAATAACCATTTGGTCTAATTTCCACTTCGTCTAATTTCCACTTGGTCTAATTTTCACTTCGGTTAATTTCCACATCGTCTAATTTCCATTTCGTCCAATCTCCATTTCGTCTACTATCAAATCGTCTAATGTTCACTTAGGCTAATCGCCACTTCGTCTAAGCACCACTTCGTCTAATAACCATTTGGTCTAATAACCATTTGGTCTAATAACCATTTGGTCTAATGACCACTTGGTCTAATTTTCACTTCGGTTAATTTCCACATCGTCTAATTTCCATTTCGTCCAATCTCCATTTCGTCTACTATCAAATCGTCTAATGTTCACTTAGGCTAATCGCCACTTCGTCTAAGCACCACTTCGTCTAATAACCATTTGGTCTAATAACCATTTGGTCTAATGACCACTGCACATTTGGTCTAATATCCACTTTGTCCAATTATCATTTGGGCTAATATTCATTTTTGTCTACAAAATAATAAAAAGGGGGTTGTATCCTCCTCTGAAGTCTGAATCATGCCCCCCCCCCAAAAAAAAAAGAAGATAATAAATCATGGAAAGAATCACATGAGCTCGTATAGAGCTGTAAAACCAAACGGTGAAGAGCGTTTATTATTGTATTTTAGTCAGTGTCAGCTATATACGCTGGTCAATCCGATAATGATAAATCCCCGCTTTAAAAATCGTATAACCTCATCATATTCACAGGAATTACGAGAGCAGAGCAAAGCGATTATATCATGATTAGAGCGGGCTATGTGCATACACAGTTTAGTAGAATGACTACCATGTGAGCTTATGATCTTATTGAAGAACACCGTCCAGTAATGTAATGGTTATTTTGCAGACCAAATGACACGTTCTGCAGTATATTCCAAGTGACATAGTTCTACAACACACGTGGTATCCTGGCAAATCTTATCAAACCCACCCGCCGCGGCGGTTTTGCATGACTGCAATAAAATAATGCACTAGCTGGCGATGGCTGGATCCATGACAGCAGTGCTCAGAATTGCTTTACACTGGAGAAACTTCATAGTTTCTTGTAATTATTTTGTTTATATACATGTAGTTTTCCAGCCATGAAAATGCATTCGTTTCTGATTATCACTGTTTGTGATCGGACAGTCACACGACCGACGGCCGAGCATGGCATGACTTGTGGTAAAACTGAGAAGTTGCAAGCTTGAAATGGGGAAAACAGGGGCAATATGAATTATATAATCACAAGTATATCTATTAAAAATGTTCAAGAAGAAGAAATGTAAAGTAATTAGTGCTAACGTTAAAGATTTGGGGGTCATTTTATATGCTTAATCATTGTTGGACGAAATGGGAGTAGCCCAAATGGCCATTAGACCTACTAATAATTAGACTAAGTGGTGTTGAGACCATGCAAATGACAATTAGACGAACTGGCAGTTAGACTAACTGGAAAATAGACCAAACGGTAGTTAAACGAAGTGAGAATGGACGAACTGACTATTAGACCAACTGCACATTAGACCAAATGCCATGTAGACGAAATGAAATTAGACCAACTGCATTTGGACCAACTAGCAATTAGACTAACAGGGAATTAGACAAACTGACATTAGCCGAATTGGTATTAGACCAAATGGCAAGAAAATATGTTAGACGAAATGGCTATAGACCAAATGGTCATTAGACCTACTGGTTATTAAACCTGATGGGTATTAGACCAAAAGAAAATTAGACCAAAAGGGTTTAGACCAAATGGTGTTAGCCCACCTGGATATTAGACCAAGTGGTGTTAGACCAACAGATAGTAAACCGGATAGCCCATTTCAGCGGCATTTTCAGAATGCCACTGTTCTTCCATGGGGTCCGACATTGAAGTAAACTACCAGATGTTATACGACTAACCGAAAAAAAATATATATTTAAAAAATAATAAGAAGAAAAACGACTACGACAACACCAATAACAACAACTACAACAAATTCAAAGAAAACTAAACGAAATATATACAAAAACGGGACAATTATACTAACAGACAGCATAAACACAACAACTAAAACGGTGACGAAAAACCCACACCTTACACCACACAAACAAAAAAGTTCCCAGTTTTTCTCTTCTTGATTATTCTAGTAATATCATTTTGATAAACATATTGTGAACACTGCTTAAATATAATTTTGTATGTTAAGTTTGAATAAATTTACCGTGGCAGAGTTTCGAACCTGTAAAGGCAATTGATTATACAATGAAGCCCCCCGATATATAAACGTTCTCACACTGCAGCTGGTTTTTGGTTTTGGAAGATGTAAATTGTGTTTTGTTCTTATTGCATAACGGTTGGGTTTAACAAAGAAATTTTGTTTTAAATAGCATGGTGCAAAATCGTAATATCTTGTACACCAAAACGTACATATGTTCAGTTTGCCGGGAGTCTAACGTTTTCCAATTTAAAATATGATGTATTTCGGAAATTGAAGTATGGGAAAAGGGATTGATTTTCAAAATTATTCTCCCGGCCCTGTTTTGAAGTTTTTGTAATAAATTTAGAGACGTTTTAGAGGCCGATCGCCAAACTACATCAGAATAATCAAAGTGGGGGAGAATAGTATATTGATAAACAATTTTCAAATTTGCTTCATTTATGATATGCCTTAATCTTCCCATAAAACCAATCATCTTTCCTATGTTTTTATGATCAATATGCACATTCCATTTCAGTTCTTCATCTAAATAGACACCCAAATATTTTGTACTTTGTACTTTTGCAATTTCACTTTCTTGTTTGAATGTTTTAAATTTTGGTCTTTAACTGGCAAAGAAGAGACCGCGAATAAGTAAAAATATTTCGAAACTTTGCGTATAAGCTTCTAAAATTTCAGAACTCACAATACACTGACATAACGAAAAGATGCAATAATTGAAACTCATCCAATGTTCTGAGACTTTGGAGAAACTAAACCTCATGATTTCGTAGATCTCACGTGATCCCCACAAATATTCAAAGACTTGTGAGGCGTACGAGACTGAGAGCGGCCAGTCTTAATTTAGATAGCCAGCACTAATTGATTTTGTAAAAAAAACACTGTCATCAATTCCTGAATATACATCTCGTTCACTAGATGCAAATTAAGAATTTTCGTTGTTTGTCTCAGACGCCTCACCACTCTTCAGAGCCTACCTCACAAAGTACCAAGTACTTCACTAAATTGCTTAAAATTCTGTTGATAAGTCCTGATTATGTATCTCGTGCATAAAGGATACTTCACGCCACTTAACAAGTGCAAAGTACTTCACTTAATTGCTTTTGTAAAAAAAAAAAACTAATAAAAAATAAATTCCTGAATATGCATCTCGTTGCGTGCAAATTTGCACATACTTCAGAAATTGCAAAGTACTGTAGGCCTACTACGTCTCCTCCCGTCTTGATTTTTGTAACTCGTTTGTGTGTGTGTGTGTGTGTGTGTGTGTGTGTGTGTGTGTGTGTGTGTGTGTGTGTGTGTGTGTGTGTGTGTGTGTGTGTGTGTGTGTGTGTAATCGCCTGTCAACCGCCGGACCCGTAAGTTGAGAGCGTGGCCACATTTCAGATTGGGGACGTTCGGAAACTGGGCCGGTCCCCACCTCAAATGGCCAGCAAATCACAACGTAGATGGCGCTAAAGTCGCCTAGAAAATGGGCACCCATAAATTTTGTGCAGCCCCCAAAACTTGCGCCGGTTACTGGTGAAATATCATACACATACACAAACGTCCCCGATGTGCATGTTTGTACATGGGGGAGTGCTGTGTCGCTCGGATTGCCAATGTTGCTTTTATACGGCACGTGTGTTTGTTTGTTTTTACTGTCCCGTTTGCGCGAGCAAGCTTACGTGCTGTGTGTGTGTGTGTGGTGTGTGTGTGTGTGGGTGGTGGGGTGTGTGTGTGTTGTGGCTGTGGGTGTGTGGTATGTCGTGTTGTGTGGGTGTGTGTGTGTGTGTGTGTGTGTGTGTGTGTGTGTGTGTGTGTGTGGTGTGTGGTGTGTGTGTGGATGTTGTGTGTGGTGTGTGTTTGTGTAAATCTCCAACAGAGCTCATTTTTAAAAAATCAATGTCTTCAAAATTGNGTTACTAGATCGCTCACCTGCACCTATAGACCGAAAGTTTCGCCAACTTGCAACTTGACGTAGAAATTTATCTGTTTTGGTTGAAAATTGTCTTGTGCTAGAATGCCTGAAGTTTGGTCCTTTTGTAGTCCACTTCTCACGAATACGCACGCCTTCATCAAATAAAGTGGCTACGGGCGTGGGGTTCGTGTTTACCCAAAATGAAATTAGGTTCGTTAATCCAAACATGAAATAAGGTTTGTTAATCCAAAAATGAAGTAAAGTTCGTTAATCTAAAAATGAAATTACGTTCGTTAAAAAAAATGAAATTGGGTTTGTTAATCCAAAAATGAAATAGGGTTCGTTTTTCAAAAATAAAAGAGATAATCCAAAAATCAAAGAAGGTTCTGTTTTCCCAAAATGAAAGAACATTGTTTAAATGAACTCCTTTTGCTCATATCTGGTTAATTTTGATTTTAATTTAGTTTCGATGGTAAACGTATCATGTTAAATTTTGTCAATATAATTCATTCCATTCCATATCACTACTGTTTTCTTGTTTTAAAGCAGGGTTGGGTTTCTTCCGGAAAAAACTAGTTTTTTCCGGGACAGCGGAAAAAACTGGAAGAAACCCCTTTTTCCGGTTTTTACCGGAAGAAACTGGAAAAAAAATGGAAGAAACCTCCAAACAATATTTCCGGGCCCAATAAATGATATGAAATGCAGTAATTTTACATGTAGGAGAATTAGTATACATTACAACAAATACAACTGGCAACAACATACAAGAAAAAAAAAACTACTTGCCACAATCTAAATCCAAGAAACTAATATTTTGAAATAAAATAATTATCCTTCCAAACGATCTCTAATAAAGGGCACATAAGCAGTGTACATGTACAGTATGTACATGAGCTAGCATGGATCTTTTTCATGTATTGCATAAATGGGATGTTGTTTTATTATTCAGCATCATGGTATAATTATATTTTCCTAAAAGCAACGGGCACATCTTTGGCATCCACTTTGCATGTGTTAACTAATTAGCTTGTTTTCATATTTAAAGCACAAGTTTAGTTTTGGGGATTTTGTTTATTTGAAAGGGTTATGCCCAAAGGTCATATCACACCAATAACAGATTCTGAATGTCTTTACTTTAAAAAAAAAAAAATTAATGAAAAATCAGGGGGGGGCCAAGATTTTGGACTACATCTCTTCAAAAAGAGCAGACTCTGATCTTTCCGATGAGGTATAATTTAGCTAACCTTAACACCTTGTTAACCCTTTGGATGCTATATAATGTTAAATTTAGTCAAAAATCTCGGGAGTCCCCCCGCCCCCTCCGAGATTTTTCATTAATTAATTAAAAATAAAAATCAAGGCATTCAGAATCTGTTATTGGTGTGATTATGACTTTTGAGCATAAACCTTTCTATGAAAAACAAAATCGCCCAAACTATACTTGCGCTTTAATTCATTCAGCATACTTTGAGAGTGCCTGTCTGCCACAACCATAAAAGCCATTCCACGTAAATGTCACGCGAATCACGCATGTTTCATGTCACACAAGTTGCAAACAAGGGTCTAGACCAAAATCAAGAAAATATTGGAGCTGAATCCATTACTTGATCAAGTAAATCAATCATCTATACCCTGACATGTGACTCGTAAGACACAGCATGCGTGACTCGCGTGACACTTCGGCCTATATGGAATGGCTGATAACTGTATCACTGATATAATTATGGTTGGCACCAAAGCAGTTCTCTTAAAACTTCTGACAAAAGGTGACCAATTTAAGTGTCTGGCACAACAGCTTACACCAGGGAAAAAATACACGGGGGCTCAGGGCAATTTCGCCCCCGAAAATTGCAAAAGAGCCCCCGTAAATTGCCATTAGGGTTTTCTACAAAAGAGTATTTGGAACATGAAAAGTAGCCCCTGAAAAGAAAATTTTTATAAGTTTCCCTGTCTTACACAAGGCTAATTATTTGACTATTTTTCTCCATGCTACAAACTGAGCTACATTATACATGTAGTACAATCAACTGAGTACAGTTACATGCAGTTGCATGGAGAAGTGACCATGAATAGGAGGGAATCGACAAACTGTGGTTAGAAGTTCATAACCAAAACATGGGAGAACAAAAAAACAAAAGAGCTGTCCTGTTTTGTTATAATTATATTAGTTTATAAAATGAAAATCTTGAATAGAATAACGAACAATAAAACAACTTAAGAGTTTTTTTCGTTTCTTCGAAAAAGCGGGAAACAAAAAAACCTGTTTTTTCGCGGACGGAAAAAAACCGACGTAAAAACCGGCGGAAAAAACCGCCTGCTGGAAGAAACTTCCAACTCCTGTTTTAAAGGCATCGTGTTACAATGTTTCCAGTATTACAAATCTGAGCTAATGATTTCCCCTTCCTACCAAATATCTTTGATAAGGTCTAAAAATGAAGCCTCATGTAGTGCGTTAGAAAGTGAAAAATCATGCAGCAACCATTCCAGTTTTCCCCATAGAATGCCTTTTTTGCAGCGAATTTCAGTCAGGTGACAAATGCATGCTGCAACTTTAAAGGTAAATGACTGATTGGGATTAGTCTCAACTTGGAGCTGAAACTACTGTAGAATCAAGTTAAAACTATGCAAAGAATTCTCCTGTGAAAATCTTGGAGTCAAACGTTTGACTCACTCGTAAAACACTAATGTCATATCCCTCGTGGCAGGCCAAACTCTGTGTGGTCTCTATGGGCCTTTCTTTCGTGCCCCGATAGAATATAGTAGTTCGTGCTTGATTCTCCTTAAGTAAACAAATAGACAAATCCTTCTTAGCTGGTACTATCCACTCCAGCTGGGTATGGTTCGGTATATATTGTCAGCTCATTGCCGTTCTTGAGGCGTATTCAAGTCTTCCCAATCATGTCACTGCCTTAATCTGCTTCATATTTACGAGACGCCATTACCTTTTGAAGTTTTGTGCTTTATTTGTCCATGTCAAACAAACAGCAAGATATGGTCAGATTAGCAGCTGTGATTTCTTGAAATGGGGCTTCCACAATTGTTACAAAATAGTGTCTTTAAGGAATTACAATACTTACTTTGCAACCTTTCTTCTATTTCAGTATGTTACTTGTTTTTACATCCAGGTGGCCGCTGTTTTAGAAATCGGATTCGGGCTCGGTATAGCATGCCAGTAAAAATCCAGGAGCAAAATAATCGAGGAGATGATCATCTGAATGCAATGACGGCGTATTCGCTAGGTTTGGAAGAGTGGGAAACAAACTCGGCCACTATAAGGTGACGCCATAAACGGACTGTGGGAGGCAGGTCGTACCCCACACTTCCTGCATGCGACAATTCGACGTAATTGTTTCTGTTAGAAAATAATGCATGAATTAAACGAAGGTAATGGGGTTTTGTGCAATCAACTCCCCTTAAAGGAAGTCCACCCTGACGTCAAGATTGATTTGAATAAAAGCAGAAAATGATAGAAATCTATTGATGGAGATTTGGCGAAAATCCATCAAAGAATAACAGAGTTATTGAATGTGACGTCACATGCGAGAAGCTCCCCTATTTGTCACGTAATTTAAATTCCATAAATGTTTTCTGAAAATTGAAAATTATTGTACCTGTGCATTCAATATATAATCAAAAATAATTACTTGCTTCTATAAAAAAAAAATCAATTAGCATGTGATGTCACAAAATTAAAACTGTGAAACTTCATAATTCTATTAATCATTGGTGGATTTTCGCCAGACTTTCAGTAAAATGTTTTTTCCCATTTCCTGTTTTATCTAAACCAACTTGACGTCTGGGTGGACCTTCCCTTAAACTTGTTGACAATACGTGGCGAACTTTTATAAATGGAAGAAATAAATAAGTAACAAATATTTTGATAAACTTCGAAATCGGCAAATATTTGAGTGGAGAAACGTAAAATGTATTTTCCGTGTTTTTGGTTGAAGAACAGTTCTTCCACTCAATTACGATTAAAATCAGTGATTCGTTCAATCGATCGATCAATCAACCAATCAATCAATCAACCAACCAATCAATCAATTATCCATTCATTTGATCAATTAGTACAATGAAAGCTGTTTTTATAGTGGCCGCGCAATAGGGAAGAAAAAAAGTTGCCTTATTAACACATGCCTGTTGCAAACTAGTTTTTAAACACATACATTTTCGCCAGGCGACTCATTACAGTGGCCACTATGACTATTGGCAGGTTCGCTGCCCTACAGAGCTGGGTAGTAAAGAAGGATTGACTGTTTTAATTTAGATATTGTAAGATATTGTCTGACGTTTACATGGTTTACCCCTGAAAGTACTACATCCAGGGTTGGCATATTTCCTGGACACCGTCCGATATAAAAATGTCTTCTCATAATTATACAAACTCCGTCGGAGATATATATATTGCCCGAACGATTGGGTGGGAAATAAGATTCTGACCCGGAAATATGCCAACCCTGACTACATCGGCGCCCTTGGATAAACTTGTATTAGCTGATTGATATTTTCTTCCTTTTTTTTATGTTAATAGGTATCCTATACGACACGTATCCATTGTCCGAGACTACATGGCACACCCATCAGTTCGAGTTTATCAAGAACCACGCGTACCGTCTACTAAAACCCGGTGGAGTTCTGGCGTATTGCAACTTGACTTCGTGGGGAGAATTGATGAAATCAAAATACACAGACATACAAGTTATGTTCAAGGTAACAATACCGGTAGTTTTAAATCTTTCCCCACGTCTGTGTTGTGTCGAAAATGATCCATTTAAACAATGACTGAAGGTAAGCGTAAATTGCTAAGCTTATTAATTTGTTATGTAAAAAGCTTCATTCTATCTATCTATCTTTATCTATCTATCTATCTATCTAATCATATCTATGCATCTATCTATCTATCTAGTTACTCTATCTATCTATTATTATCTATTTATCTATCTAATCTATTTCAATAATCAATGTATCATCTTAGTTTTCTATGTATCTATCTCTATTTATTATTCTGTATGTCTGTTATGTATCTATAGAACACCCATTTAATCATTTTCATATGTGTTTTGTTGCCATTTTTTCCTCATTTGGGGAGTCAAGAAAGTGTATTTTTCATCTATAGGAAGCAGCCTATAGTCAAGAAGCAATCCATTTTGTTTGGCCCCATTTGTCTTACCGTAACTAATCCATGAAATAAACATGTCAGTGATGGCCTTTCTGTTTTAATATAATAATGAATAATATATTCATTGCTTAAAATAAATTCGATAATGCGGCTGAAGCTAAAAATACAACACTTTAAAGGTAAATGAACATCATTGGTTAGTCTTTAATCGGGCTGAAACTACTCTAGAATCAGTAAACTTATGCAAGGTTCATCCTGTGAAAATCTTGTAATCAACGTTAGACCGGTTCTAAATAACTAATCTCAATTATCCTTCGTGGCTAGGGCAACCTGCTTGTGTGGCTCTCTATGGGTCTTATTTTTATCGGTGCCCCGATAAAATTAGAAGGAAAACAATAGTATGCTGAATGCTATGATTTCTCCGTAAGTAAACAAATCACAGACAAGATCTTTCATCCTGCGGAGAATCCACTCCACGCTAGTGTTATAGTTGGGAAATAGCAGAGATATACAGACTCGAGTTTGTATCCTTTGGGATGGCATTTTCAACTATTGGTGGACTCTAACCCAATCATTGTCACTAACCTTTAATTAGGTTATACGTAAAGAGATTCTTCATTATTTGCTTGCTAAAAATCCTGACTTTGTCCTTTCAATACCCCTGGATATATCACAGTGAAAGAAAATTATAAAATACTTAAATAACTCTAAGCGTCAAGCATTAGTATACGAGCTACAAACTCAATTTTGTTGTCGAATTATAAATGACCGTTACTAAGAATTGTATATTATATTATTGGATGATTTCAAGTTTTGAAATAAGTGTATTGTTTATTTCGTTAGTTAGACGTCAAATGAGAGTCCGTTTGAAACCGCACCTCCACACTGGCAACTATGGTATAAATATGGCCATCCTATCATTTCTGTGATTGATAGCCTATAAAGGTTAGGACATGTTGGGCAACAACTAAATGCCTCAAGAACAAATCAGTTGAAATAATGCCAACTGTTACACTAGCTGGAATGCGTCTCCCAGCTGGAAGGATTTGCCTTAATTTGTTTTACTTAAAAGGCATTGTATAACAATGTTCCGATTTTTAAAAATCTGAAATTGTTCCGTGTCATGTTTTGCCTGCCATGCTACAGTGTCTGTTGACATTTGGTCTTAAACATGAAAGCCCTTGAAAAAATTGCTGTTTAAAACGATCATTAAAGTGCTTTACAAAAGTTAAACCCATCAACCTTGATGAGACCATTCCTAGCTGGTAAACTCCCGCATGACTTTGTTGTGTTGGCAGAATTTCCATTATCTTGCCCGATAGGCAAATTAATTGTGGACAGGGATTTGATTTCTAATAGCCAAAATATAAATAAAATGTATCTTAGGTATAACACCATAACTGTCCAAACTTTTGTGTTCTAAGGTGTTTATTTGTCCATTCAAACACTGCCAGATATGTCAGATAGCAAAGTTTGACAATTTTTTTAAACATGTCTTTCACAGTGCTATATAGTGTCTTTAAGGAGAATCAAGCATAAACATACTAGTATTTTAATTTTATCTGGGCCAGATAAAAATAAGATCCATAGGGAGCCACACAATACCACAAGTGATATTGACATACATTATTTTAGAATGAGTCAACGTTTGACTAAAAGATTTTCACAGGAGAGTCCTTGCATAGTTTAATTGATGTCTGCGAGTAGTTTCAGCCCAAGTTGAGGACTACCCCCAATCATTTCATTTACCTTTAACACGAATGTTAACACGAGCGTGACGTGACATCCCTTCTTCGACGAACATGAAAACCGTGGAAAACCTGAAGAAATGTTGTAATTCTATTATGGAATTTGACAATCGTACTACAAATTTAATACTGTTGGAAAGGCATATACTTACTCTTGATATTATGTATTGGACTCATTTCATTATGTCTTAGTTCTTTCACAATCTAAAATCTTATAATTTGTCTTGCCGTTTACCGCGTGCCTTCGCGCTGCCATACACATTACACGTACGAGTGCGAGACATTCTGGGTAAGCCGAGACAAAAGTAACACTAACACTAACAACGAACTTGAAATGGTC
>JZLH01S0122887.1:0-12500 GCA_001188425.1 Eucidaris tribuloides
ACTTGAAAACTATAATGGATCCTTTGACATGATGCATTGTCCATTCATTAACTTTCTTGCTGTAAATATCTAAACACGTCGACCAAAGTTTCTAGTCTGGAGCACCACGAATGGAAGTTCAACACTAATCAGTAACTAAATATCAAATAAAAGAATAGGAAAAAATATTGACTTCACTGCCACTGAAAAAGAGAAATGTAATTAGACATCTAGACAATGCATTTCTATCAACACAAAAACACAAAAATACAAATAATTTTCCGAAGTTTGATATTATTTAAGCTCTCGAACTTTGGTAAACTTTGGAACTTTGGAAAGTCCACTTGTCTCAAATTTTTGCGTGTGTGATACTCCATGTGTATAACGTAAGAATTTCGTTATATCAGTCACAATGTTATCGCAACTCGTACCGAAATCGTCAAGTTTACACACACTTTCGTCATCATAACAAGTTAATATATTTACGAGGCCCCATCCACATCCTGCCTAACCGCTCACGATGGTAGTCTCTTGCGTTCAATTGAATCTCATTTATTAAAAAAACATTTACTATATATTTTCTGATCATATTTGTGTATTTTGTATATGTAATATACGTTAATCGTAAAGTATTATTTCACATGATTTTTTACTTGTGTAATACCCTTTGTTAAAACCATATCAATTGTATTTGTCATTGTTTGTACTTTTTGAAAATTGAATTTGTATTTGTTTAAACGCAGAAAAAAGACCAAACAAATAAACAAATATTGTCACTTCCTGTGGCGACAGAGACACCACATTTCGTCACATTATCGCATTATATTAAGTCCCAATATTATGTACAGTATTAAGTACTGGCATCGACACAACATTATGGTCACATCCATCCAGTACTGGAATTGACGCCCCATTATGTTACACCTTCGTCATTATTCCAAGTCAAAATATCGTCACACGCTTTGGGAGTTCCTCACTACAATTCCTCACATCCTGATCATATCAAGACAAATTCATACCACTACCGACATACTCACCACATCAACACAAAATGTCGTAGCAAAGACATCGTCACCACATTTCGTCATGTCAACTCAAAATTTCCTAGCAAAGACATCGTCACCACATGTCTTCATATCAACTCAAAATGTCGTAGCAGTGACATCGTCACCACATGTCATCATATCAACTCAAAATGTCCTAGCAATGACATCGTCACCACATGTTGTCACATTTCGTCATGTCAACTCAAAATGTCCTAGCAAAGACATCGTCACCACATTTCGTCATATCAACTCAAAATGTCCTAGCAAAGACGTCGTCACCACATTTCGCCACATTTCGTCATATCAACTCAAAATGTCCTAGCAAAGACATCGTCACCACATGTTGTCACATTTCGTCATATCAACTCAAAATGTCCTATCAAATCGACGTCGTCACCACATTTCGCCACATTTCGTCATATCAACTCAAAATGTCCTATCAAAGACATCGTCACCACATGTCGTCACATTTCGTCATATCAACTCAAAATGTCCTATCAAATCATCGTCACCACATGTCGTCATATTTCGTCATATCAACTCAAAATGTCCTAGCAAAGACATCGTCACCACATTTCGTCATATCAACTCAAAATGTCCTAGCAAAGACGTCGTCACCACATTTCGCCACATTTCGTCATATCAACTCAAAATGTCCTATCAAAGACATCGTCACCACATGTCGTCACATTTCGTCATATCAACTCAAAATGTCCTAGCAAAGACATCGTCACCACATTTCGTCATATCAACTCAAAATGTCCTAGCAATGACATCGTCACCACATTTCGTCATATCAAACTCAAAAGGTCCATAGCAAAGACGTTGTCACCTAATTCGCCACAATTAGCGTCATTCAACATCAAAATGTCCTATCAAAGACATCGTCACCTACATGTCGTCACATTTCGTCATATCAACTCAAAATGTCTCTATGCAAATGAATCGTCACCAACATGTCTGTCACATATTTCGTCACTCAACTCAAAATGTCCTAAGCAAGACATCGTCACCGAACATTTCGTCATATCAACTCAAAATGTCCTATCAAAGACATCGTCACCACATTTCGTCACATTTTGTCATATCAACTCAAAATGCCCTAGCAAAGACATCATCACCGCATTTCATCATATCAACTCAAAATGTCCTAGCAATGACATTGTCACCACATTTCGTCACATTTCGTCATATCAACACAAAATGTCGTAGCAATGACATCGTCACCACATTTCGTCATATTTCGTCATATCAACTCAAAATGTCCTATCAAAGACATCGTCACCACATTTCGTCATATCAACACAAAATGTCGTAGCAATGACATCGTCACCACATTTCGTCATATAAACACAAAATGTCGTAGCAATGACATCGTCACCACGTTTCGTCACATTTTGTCATATCAACTCAAAATGTCCTAGCAAAGACATCATCACCGCATTTCATATCAACTCAAAATGTCCTAGCAATGACATTGTCACCACATTTCGTCACATTTCGTCATATCAACACAAAATGTCGTAGCAATGACATCGTCACCACATTTCGTCACATTTCGTCATATCAAAAATGTCCTATCAAAGACATCGTCACCACATTTCGTCCTATCAACACAAAATGTCGTAGCAATGACATCGTCACCACATTTCGTCATATAAACACAAAATGTCGTAGCAATGACATCGTCACCACATTTCGTCATATCAACTCAAAATGTCCTAGCAATGACATCGTCACCACATTTCGTCACATTTCGTCATATCAACTCAAAATGTCGTCGCAACCAGTACTGACATCGTCATTACATTTTCTTACATCGTCATCATATCAAGACAAATTCACACCAGTACCAGGCATCGTCACCACATTTCGTCACATCAACTTGTAATGTCGTTGCATTATGGAGCAACATCGTCACCACATTTCGTCACAACATCGTCTTCATATTAAGTCGCAGTTTTGTCATGTCCCATACAGACATCGTAACCACAAATTGTCACATTATCAACATGATATAAAATCACAAGATTGTTACATCCATAATTAGTATCACCACTATATTTTATGTTATTTTCGTCAACATAAGTCAAAGTTTTATCACATCGAGTACCAGAATCGACGCCACATTAAGTTACAATTTTGTCATCATACCAAGTCAGAATATCGTTTCATTTTCACTCAGATTTTCGTCACATTATCTTCATAGCAAGTTGCCTTCGTACCAGTATCGACATCATCACCACACTTACTGACATTTCATCAAACCAAATCAAAATTCCATCACATCCTGTACCAGCATCGACACCACATTTCTGCACATTTTCTTCATCATACCTAGTTACCTCGATATCTCTACCACTCCGCCATCCTCCCCCATTTACCTGACTAATTTTGTCACATCAAGTGATAATAACTGATACTACTGTAGTCAAAACCAAATCATAATTTTCTCACATCTAATTCGAGAATAAACAACTCATGTAGTAATACATTCGTCATCATACCAAGTCAAAATATCGTCACTTCATTTTGTCACATCGTCATCATATCAAGTAACACTCACACCAGTACTGGCAACGTCACCACACATCGTTACATTATCAATCCGATTTAATGCAACAATATTGTCACATGAGATCTAGCATCGATACCACATTTTATCACATATCGTCAACATATCAAGTCACAGTTTCGTTATATTTCGTACCGACATAGTCCCAACATTTAGTCATACTTTCATTCTCCTTTAGCGGTATCGATACCGCAGTTCTTCAAATCGTCATCACATCAAGTAACTATCACACCAATACCGACGTCGTCGAAGACATTTTTGACTCTCCATCATTTTAAGTCATAATGTCGTCACATCATGTACTGACATCGTCACCTCATTCGTCACATTATCGTCATAATACTAAGTTACAATGCCGTCTCGTCGCCATAACAACCTAGTTGATGTCCTTACATCGATTCACAATTTCGTCACATTCTGTGGCGACATCATCGCCATATTTCTTCGCATTATCTTCGTTTGAGATTACAGTGTCGTCGCAATCAGTACTACCATTGTCACCACATGTTTTAAAAATATTTGTCAAAATAATGTCACCCGTTTCCGGAGTAGCATCAACACTATTGACGTCATTTAATTTTCCTCATTTTTTCTTTGCAATGTCACTTCAAACAAATCGGCATTCAATTCTATCGTAAAGCAATCTTATCTTGTCATAGTATTAATATATATTTGTCTACTTATCATCACAGATTTTACCAAAAGAACAACACGATAATAGCTTGAAGAATAATATAACGAAGAATACGTAACATTTTAATGAACGGAATATGTTCCAAAGTGAACACTCTTCATCTTCAGCCTGGAAATTATACAAATGAAAGGAAATTGTATAAATACCAATGCTTTAGAATTTCCAGGCTGAAGATGAAGTGTGTTTATTTGAAACATGTTCCGTTCATTAAAATGTTATGTGTTCTTCGTTATATTTTTCATCACAGATTTATCATTACGTCATGTCATTACGTCATCACCATCACTTCTATAAATGTGTCCAGGAAATCTTGTTACTTCATCCTCACCATCACTAATACTTTGCCATTCATTTCGTACCATACAGGAGAAAACCCATGATCATAATGGCTGGTGACGATGATAGTAACGTCTACATCTTCGAAGCTCAGTTCGACCGCGACCCGTCCAACTGGGACTACGAGCAGACCTCGATCTTCAGAGCCGAAGACGGAACCGTGGGATCCATGTCAGTGCGTGACGTCACAGGAGACGGAAACGTCGAGATTTTTGTGCCAGCGTACACCGAAGGAGAGGTCCATGTCTTGACCTTTGAACCATGAGACTGGTGGAAATATTTGAACATTCAGTAAAAAGCAGATTTATTCGTAGTTTTGTCGTTGTTACTTATCATATTTATCGCAGACTCAAAGAAATAAATGTCATCACAAAAGAGCAGTTGCAGTTTAAATGTATTCTCATTATTTTGCTTGTAGATCAATGGTGCGTTTTCATATTTATTTCATGTAGTATTTTAGTGTGTGTTTTATATTAAGCATATTCTGCTGTAATCCATACGCTGCAACATAAATTCTACACGTCATAACAGATAGAAACGCATACATTCATGCATGCATACATACATACATACATACATACATACATACATACATACATACCCTCCCTACTCAAAAGTATTGCAACATACACTATAATGCATGCATTTTGAGTTTAAGGGGTATTTCTGTAATGACGTCCTAATGAAGTCTATAATTGAAAAATAACAAATAATTTCAAAAGATATCAATGGACAGTCTTTTTCCTTCCTTCTTCAATGCGGAGAGACTATCAAATGCAGGTGTACCCACGGCAGAGGGGCTGGAACATAAAACGTAACCCTTTTTCGCCTCCCTGTAGGGGTGGGGTTAATGCACACTAGCATCGTAATTCGGTTTCATATTTCCCGTGAAACGGGTTTCATGGTTTGGAAAGATTTCCAGCAAACAAAAAATGTCAATGTGTTCCTCTGATGCGGTCTCAGAAAGAAGACACCACGCCGCAAAGACCGAAGTGCCTCCTATCTTCATAAGATAGTGATAAGGAGCTAAGGCAACTAATATAAATATGATGGCCTTCTCTCCACATTATTATATCAAATGTACTAAAAAGTCGCACTACAGCAAATTTTAGGACGTTTGCAATAACAAACCGCCTTTAGAATTGAGAAATAATAAGAAATTACAACTTGAGGGGGTCCTTTTTGAAATATTGGGCGTATTCCCCTTATCACTATTTATGAAGATAGGAGGCGCTTTCGTCTTTGCGGCGTGGGTGTCTTCTTCTGAGACGTGTCAGAGGAACACATTGGCATTTTTTGTTTTGGAAGTCTTGCCATCAAAATCGTTTCACAGGAAATATGAAACCGAATTACAATGCTAGTGTGAATTAACACCCCACCCCTACAGGGAGGTGAAAAAATGTTAAATTTTAAGTTCCAGCCCCTCTGCCGTGGGTGCGCCTGCATTGATAATCTCTCCGCCTTGGAAAAGGGAGGAAAAACAATTGTTTATTGATTTCTTTTTAAATAATTTGTTATTTTCCAATTATAAACTACATTAGGACGTCATTATAGAAAGACCCCTTCAACTCAAAATGTACGTGTTATAGTGTACGTTGCAATACTTTTAAGTAGAGAGGGTACATACATACATACATACATACATACATACACACACACATACATACATACATACACACATACATACATACATACATACATACATACACATACATACACATACATACACATACATACATACATACACATACATACATACGTACATACACACACATACATACATACATACATACATATACACACATAGATACATACATATACACATACATACATACATACATACATACATACATACATACATACATACATATACACTGAAATAAACAGATCAAACCCATTCGACCACTGCCAATGTGTATCTAAATTCCACATAGACATTTGTAACTATGACAACAACTTTCGTCTTTCTGAAGGTCACAGCAAAGCTGACTGACAATGCACAGCTATACACAAACAGAATACTGAAATGTCAATACAAAACACAGGAATTATCTTTGTCATTGTTCTTCCGAGAATAAACATTAAAACAGACTTACACTGGGAATATTGTATAGTGTTCACATGCGTTTCTCAAACCTGAAGTCTTACTTTGCTATATTTTTACATCATAACCTCAGTGTCTGTGTTTCTCCTGTCATTCCCATGCAAAGTATACCAATTGATGTGCAAATAGAAGAGAATATACTTTTTAGAACTTTAAATAAATGGCAGAGTGTGAAAAACCGAGCGATGTAACGCTTCAGATGTTCCATTGCCCGTTTATACAGTGTGTCTCAAAAAAAATTGTGCAAGTGAAAACCGCCCTCTTTGGCAATAAGAAAATACTCTTGTGACATGATGCGTAATGTGCATAGTGTAAGCTTTTAAATACCGTTAGATTTGTTTAATTGCTTGTATTAATCTTGAGAAGTTGAGATACGTTGATTTGAATAAGAAAGGGTAAAATCACGATTGCGCCACTTTTTCTACAGTCCCGAGAAAAAGTGACAAAATTGTGATTCCACCCTTTTGTTGTTGACAACATATCTCGAGATTGAAACAAGCAAATTGAACAGAACAAATAACTTTTAAAAGCTAAGACTTTGCCCTTAACGGTGATGTAAGCATAATGTCACCAGAGTATTTCCTAATTACCAAAGAGGGCGCTTTTTACTTGCAGAAGTTTTTCAGGCATGCTGCTGCACGTCTCAAAAATTGCTCAAGTGAAAAGCGCCCTCTGTGAGAGTTAGAAAATACTGCTGTAACACATGTTTACGTCAACATCACGGGTAAAGTCATAGCTTTCAAATGCTGTTTGTTCTGTTCAATTTGCTCTTTTTAATCGCGAGATATTTTGTAAACAACAAAACGGTGGAATCACGGGAAGAGGGCCTGATGCTATATTGACTGTAGTAAAAGTGGCACATTTGTGATTTTACCTCTTCATTGTTAACTGAACATATCTCAGGATTAAAACAATCAAACTGAACAGAACAAACGGCATTTGAAAGCTAAGACTATGCCCTTGATGGTGATGTAACATCACGTCACAAAAATGTTTTTCTCATTACCTAAAAGGGCGCTTTTGACTTGCACAATTATTTTTTAGACACACTGTAGAGACACCGATATTCGCGCATCGGGTAGGGCGTTCTGAGATTCGCTGCTTTTCTCTGAGTGGTAGAGGGTACTGTGTGCGCAGTGCGATGTACGAAATGTGTGGCATCTGGGGCCGCACTTGCACTGTAGATGCTTGCAACAGTGTTTAGCACATTGTACAATCGAAACTGAGATAAGCAGTCGTTGTTTGTGTTATCAAGCTTCAGTGAATCTGATGAACGGAGGCATCCTCGACTCGAGAAAGAATTCATTCGTAATCAAGGAAGCATAACGTATCACAAGACTAACCAACTTGTCGCGATGTGTGCGCATCATTTTCTTTATTGTCTAAGAGGTTCATTTACGTAAATTGTTAAGTTCTGGTGTTAAACCATGATCTTACATCACAGTTACTGGGGTCACTATTCGTATTCGTACTCATGTCAGAGTGATGACAGGGCATCAAAGTAGACAAAACACGTGATATTTAAGGCATCCCTTTATGTATAGTATTAGCTTTTGAAGAATATGCAATGGCAGGCTTCAGATTAGCGGTCAGTGGGTTGTATGCTTCGTCCCGCTCAGTGATTCTACGATGGTACACCAACCCCCGTATCCTTGATTCTGCAGTCTATTTTGGTGGGATATGAGACAAACAAGCAACCCTGCGCTTGTAAATTGTGCATGATTTATCATGAGTATTATCAACATTATTACAGCCACTCTCGCGAGCTGTCAGACCAGGATTGACTTTTTGCTCGGACCGTACCTTGGCAACGGTAACCCATGCCTACCAACGAGACTGAAACTAGCCCGGAAACTGCAACCGAACCAGCACCCCAAGATGTTTTTGGCATCGACGGAGTTGCTCAACCACCGACAACAAATGGAATAGACAACATTACCACTTTTTCGAACGCTACAGTAAGTCCAACCGTTAATATAACAAGCAGTATTGAGCATAAAATGACTTCTAAAAACTCGATTTCTTCTCAAACTACAACTGGCAGCTCCGCCGATTCGGTCGTGGACACCGTCGATCTCGCCCACGTGTGGGCGTTGTGGGGTGTGGTCTTAGCCGCCGGCCTGCTGGTTATTGTGATATCCGTCATACTCATATTTCGGTGCATGGTTTACTATCATAAATGGAACAGTGGAAGGAAGGGTCGGAGGAATAATGCCGGGCAAGCAGAGGGTGTGTCGCCCAAAATACCCCTCCGACCGATGGGGGTTACAGCCGACCATAGGAACGTTAGAAAGGATGTCTTTCAGAGCTTAGAACGCGGCCATGTGCAGGCGCGTCGCGAGGAAGCTCGGCGGCTCGGGTTGGGCATGCAGGCGACGTCGCTGCAGTTCATGGACGGCTCCGACAGCGGGGCGGGAAGCGGCGGACTCAATCAATGGATCCCGATGTATAATACTGCATCTAAGCCCGGTGGACTAGATCGGATACCAGAAGATCGTGAATTGAATCAGGAGTATTCTTTTATCAATTCACCTCAAAGACAGAGAACTGGAAACGTACAACCATCGCAACACGCACATCATAAACACAAAACCACCAGCGCACACGTCCATGTTCTACCCTGGAATATTGTCCGCGACCAAAATGCAAATATTTCCGTCTCACCGTCTGCAAACGAGCATTGCCATTTTCAGTTACCGGGTTGGAGCACCACCGTGCGGCCAGTTACGTTCCGTCAAAATTTTCACCGAGGGAGGGTGGTGGCATCCGCCCCACCCCGACACACGACCAGTCGACTGCCGATGCGCGGTCGGCGAGCCAAGGATAGAACGGCTAGACACCACCCCCACCGACGATGGAAACCCAGACCACCGGGTACTAAACTGCCGAAATATAATTTGGCTGGTGAGATCATTGTGACGTCATCGGAACCAAGTTTGAGCGGCACTCAGAGGGACATGGATTTTTCGCCGCAATGGGAAGATTGGGGCTACGACAATACGGTGTTTGAGGTATGACGATATAACACACTATGAAAAAAATGGGTTCAACTTTGCACCTTTAAAGGTGCAGACCAATGTCGCACTGGAAGCACCTGTACGAGTGCAACTTTGCACCTTTCCACCTTAAAGGAGCAAAGTTGCACCCGTAAAGGTGCTCCCAATGTGACACTGGTCTACACCTCTAGAGGTGCAAAGTTCAACCTATTTTTCTAAGTGTGTATTATCATTCCACAAGTTTTAACAAATTTAAATTTCACTTCGATTAACTCCCCATAGGATGCATGAACTAAAAGTATCGTGATAAAGAGTTTACATATACCATCTGTCTACAAAGTGTCAATTTAATTCAATTCAATTCAATTCAATTCAATTATGGTTTTATTTGATTTCACATATCGCAGCAAAATTGCCAAATTGTGCACGAAATTACGGCATAAAATTACTTAAAGATATCACAAAACAATAAAGGCATTTAAAACAAATCTCAAAGTCCTCTTGATGTATTAAAACCATTCGAACTATAAAGCCATTCTAAGTATTAAATCATTTGAAGTATAAAAACATTAACGTATAAATCATACGTAGTATTGTTTCCAGGTAATGCTTGTTTCACAGAATTGTAGATATCTACTCTAGAATATGATGAATTCGTCGCTGAAAATACGGGTACATTTTTAATAAACAAACATAATAACCCAACTTGATCCTTCTTTATAATAAAACAGGTGTATACGGAATTTGCTAATTGAAGTTAATTAGATCTATTCGGTCATGACTGTACTTGATTTGGAAGCAATATCTCAGACGAGATGCTAAAACGTGATTCTTTACAAATAACAAAGTGGTCTTTTGGAAGTTTAATTATATTTCTCTATAGTGCTACTGCACATCTGCACTGACGTCCAGGGCCTGTTTCATAAAGCTGTTCGTAAAGTTACGCATGACTTTACGAACGACTGGCACATGTTCTTGGATGCTGCACTCATCACATTCTTAATCATTTAGCACAATAAGTGATCACCAGTCGTTCGTAAAGCCGTGCGTAACTAACGAACAGCTTTATGAAACAACCCCCTGGATTGGTACTCATGAATATCCTTATTGTCACGACTCACCATTGCAATTCAGCTTGTTATTCTACTCATTTTGTATAAGTATGACATTTTGTATTGATAAAAAACATCGGAAAGTGATTTCTCCTAAAACTCAAATATATGTATCGTCAGTTACTACATGTATTATACGTTAAAGCGAAGGTATAGTTTTGGTAATTTTTTAAATACACCTATATGATCTATCAATGCCCTGAAAATTGCTCGCGCATTTTTAGAGAAAATTACTCAAAATGTAAAATGTCGTGTGTGTGGTGGGGGGGGGGGGGTTACCCCGGACATTTCCCATAGCAAAATATACG
Organism: Eucidaris tribuloides; assembly: GCA_001188425.1. NCBI lineage: Eukaryota > Metazoa > Echinodermata > Echinoidea > Cidaroida > Cidaridae > Eucidaris > Eucidaris tribuloides. The sequence goes on from JZLH01S0122887.1 coordinate 11,151, forward strand.
TACCACTAGATGCTCTCAATTAATATTGATATCATAATGCGTCTCTATAAACAATATTTTCAGTAGGTTAGATGATGTTTTCTGATGTCTAGGGTGACAATAGAAAACTTTGTGAAAGATTGTCAACAAAAAATTGTCTCATCGACCAAAACTAAGTTGCTTTAAGTGGCGAAATACATTGGTCTGTTTTCTGCTCAAGACATATGCCAAAGATGGCCAGGAAGTTATGTAATGATGGTGAATTTTAGTCGCACACGTAAAGCTCCTCAACAAGTTATAACTAGAACTCGACGCATACCTTATCCAGTTAACTTAATTGATATTTTGTGCATTTTATTATCTTCTTTTCAAATCTAGACGCATACGCCAACGCCGAAACTTGTGGTACCCACGAACACGCCGCAAACCTCCTCGCCGTCTCCGGAGCTGGTGGGGTCGCCGTTCGGACCCGGGTTCGACAGCGACTTCGGGGTGAGCGCCGGCGTCAGCCAGTGCAACGTATCGTCCGACACGAGCTTGACGGTGACCGTGGGCACGAGCAGGCGCACGTCGTACGAGTGGGACTGCTACGACCCCGGTTACCGCAACCAGTCCGTTCGGTTCGTGAACGGGGTGTACGTCCCGGTGATCGGCACTAAGCAGTATTGGGTGTAATTTTGTTGTTTGAATAATAGATGTCTGCATAAAATGTGGCGGTAAAATGAACAATAAAAATTACACTAACAACAGTGACAGCAATAAAAGTATCAGCAGCTCCCGAAATATCAACATTAACAACGTTATGCCCTATCAAGGTTCCTGCACGATTTTGTGTGGCAAATCTGTTCTCATTTATGAACTCATTTATGAATGACAGTTATTTACTCTAAAGCTTATTCATGCTAACTTTAGTTTTAAATGAGTTGCAGCTTTTATACAATATTGTTGAATCAATAGGTTGGATATCATATCGATGCATCAAATGGCAAGAAACTGTACAATTATGGAGGTGAGAAATTTACAAGAATTCAGTCCTGTCTGGATGTACTGAAATGCGTTGTGTGATACGTGAAAAATGGGATTATAATTAATACATTTTTTTTTCCATACCACCGTCCATTGCACATTTGGGCTATGCTGCTATGATACTGTATGTATCACTAAATTTGCATTTCGATTGAAGTTGAATGCCATGCGCCAACAACGACACCAGTTACATATATAAGTTAAGATCGGTGTCATCTATCAGTCATCTCAAAGTGATCAAAGCAATATCACACTTGAAATGTCACATGAAAAGTTAATAGAGTTGTATTAAATCAGTACTGAGAAAGTTCAATGCACTCTTGATAACGCCATCGCGATGTTTAT
>JZLH01S0122916.1:8350-18466 GCA_001188425.1 Eucidaris tribuloides
CCGCTGGCAAGCAAAAATAAATTTTCACTACCTTTTCTGCTTTCAACGCCTGGTTTTCTAAATTTTAGTTTCACCTCCCTAAGATGTGCACCTCCCCACACCAAGTTAGTTCCACCTCCGCAAGATGTGCACCTCCCCATGCCCAAACCAGCCTACGCCCCTGAACAACGCGTCCCTTTGATTATTGTTTCTTTCTGCAGGTGATTCTCTGAGTGGTCACAACAATGCGCCGTTCAGCACTAGAGATCGTGACAACGATGCTGCCTCCAGTGCCAACTGCGCCCAAAGATACAGCGGCGCGTGGTGGTATACGGATTGCCACTCTTCTAATCTCAACGGACTGTATCTCAACGGTCCCCACTCGTCGTATGCTAATGGTATAAACTGGAGTGCTTGGCAAGGTTATCACAACTCCATGACCTTCACTGAAATGAAGATACGACCAGCTTAGTTGGTTCCACTTGAGCCGTTTTCGATTAAACCTTTTGTTATAATCATTACATTCTCCCGATGACTAATGGAATATCATTATATCATTAATCATCATCATCATCATAATGATAATATTAATAATAACAGTAACAATAACGACATTAAACCTTTCGTTATAATCATTACATTCTCCCGATGACTAATGGAATATCATTATGTCATTAATCATCATCATCATCATCATCATCATAATGATAATATTAATAATAACAGTAACAATAACAACATTAAACCTTTTGTTATAATCATTGCATTCTCCCGATGACTAATGAAATATCATTATATTATTAATCATTTATAATGATAATAATAATGAAAATGGTAATAATAATAATAATAATAATAATAATAATAATAATAATACATGTAGTAGTAGTAGTAGTAGTAGTAGTAGTAGTAACAGTAACAACAATAACAATGATGGTGTTGGTTGTAGCGGTAGTCGTTGTTTAGCAGTAGTGGTTAATATTTTTTTTCATCTTTCAGCTTTCCCTTTTGGGGGTCGTGATTGCTGATGAAACTTTTCCATTCCCCATCCCTCGCATCCTCTGCTGTCACTCCAACCATCTCATATCCTCTCACAAAACAACCTCATGCCTGCTCCTTTTTCTTTCTCTGATTTCTCCAGTCACCTTTCCTTGGTTGCATGTCCCCCTTAAATCGAACATGGGGGATAGAATATGGGGCTAGAACACAGACATCAGCACCTTGTTGTCGGAATAGACTTCCAAAATCATTTAAAATGTATGAGACAAATTTAAGAATGAGCTGAAGACACATCTGATGAAAAATTTCCTTTTAAAAACAAGAACTTTAATTGCGAGCGCATTGAGCATCCTGTGGATCGATATGTTCGCGCATTACAAATATCTGCATTTTTATTACTCCAACCCATTATCTAGTAATAGCTAATACCCGTCATCCCTTCTCACTTTTGCTCTGAATTGTCCCACTTGTTTACACTTGTTACCATAAGTTTTATTCATACTGTCCATCTTTATTTCTCCCATAGAAAATCTCAGCTTCTTCAGTATTTGCAAGCAATACAGTGGCGACCGAAAGTCTCGTCACGTTCCAAACGCATGCAAACGCGATCCCAGACTCGAATTTCGTTTCCATAAACGCAAGGCACGCATTTGCTATGATGGATTTGCGTTTAGTCGCGTTTGAACATCGTTTCATGGAACGCGTTTCTGTGAACGCGTTTGGAACGTGACGATACTTTTGGTCGCCACTGTAACTCCGCGTCATGACTTTGTGCCATTGTCACTGTCCATGCTGTCACTAGTCTAGACAGCATTGTGGGTTCTCTCTACCGACTTGAAATCACTCCGTTTTGTCCTTGAAGACCCCCCTTTATTGGAAGACACTCCACCCACTTCCTCCTACTTGTAATCTTTCCTTTACCTCTAGCCTCACCCCATCCTCCTCATCTCATCAATCATCACAATAACACGCTTAGTTATATTGTGAACAAATTAGGAGAATTTATTATGGTACGAATACCAGTGCCTTGGAAAATCATGAAATGCTATCATTGAACATGGATGCTAACACGAGAAGTTCCTAAGTAATTGTAGCCATGTATTTTCATTGTGATACTAGTTGCTTTATAATGTCATTCATGTTAAATGTATGCATCTTTTTTTTGGCCCCTTCAACTGCTAATTGGAATATAATGAGAAGTTGCTACGTACCATTGTTGTTTATTGTAATTTGTTATGAAATAAACCGGTTTAGTCACAAATGTATACCGGGAATGTATATCGGTTTTTCTTCTTTGGTGTCCTAGTAACGAATTATTCTATAAACTTGTTTGTAATGAATACAATTTAATATGTCTTGGAATCCAACTTGCATAATAGTTGTTGCTATGTCGGGCAAGCCCCAGGCAAGCTTTCCGAATTGATAAAGACAACCTTTCTTTTAAAGGTACAAAACTTGAGTGTATGATTGTTAACCAGCCTGTTTAAACATAATGCCATTTTTCCTCACAATCAGGTTGAGATCCTAACTTTAATACACAATATAAATGTAGATAATTATGACTGAACAAGAAAATCTCAAAATCATCTGGAGATGTCCTTTAATTTCCGTCGTCCAATCCAAAGTTCATTAGAAATCGCATGGCCAAAGAAGATTCTGGTACATCGGACCCCTGCAATGGAATTCATCTCCCATACTGGATCAAAAATCTATTCTTTGAAACAAAACCTAAAATCAATGGTAGTTACAAATAAATAAAATCATTGTACGGACTACTTGAAACAGCTTCATTAGACTTTTGTTTAAGAGTGCGATTTCATTCAGTGGTTGACTCTATAGCTCTCTTCTCTTACGTGTCTACTCATTCGCTCACATAAGGTTTCATATGAATGTTCGTATATTCATGTCGAATGAAACATATTTTTTTTTGCAGAATCTTCATTTCATTTATATCATGTCGTCAATCCGCGCGATCTACCTGACCTATAGCAACTAATGAGCACAAGGATTTATATCACCCTGGGCTTGATGAAAATGTCGTATTTCAGTATTGTACACACTCTAAGAAAAAAGGGTTCGTTAGGCCTATAGAATCCTTTTGGTCACCAAAGCGGAACCATTTTAGTAGAACAATTTGGGGAGCTAATGAGAACCTTTTGAATCAACAAAAGGTTATCATCAGCACTGTTTTGAACAAAATGGTTCTCATACGAGCCTTTTTCTACGTCAAAATGGTTCTGAGAAGAACCAAAATTGGTTCTGTTTTTGTGACAAAATTGAGGACATTTTGAGAACCTTTTATTTCTTATAATCTTGGATCACACAAGCCATACAAAATAGACTCTTCCGTTTTGTTTCTGTGTTAAGTATAGTCACAATAACAGTAGTAATGATGATAATAACGTCGGTTTTCTGGCAGAAGGGCCCTAGCATATGTTCCTGGCAGAAGGGCCTTAACACTAAATTGTCTGTAACTTGAAAACCATTGAGTCTTTCCACATAAAGTCAAAGTAATGTGATATCTCAGGAGCATTGCAATTTCAGCACGGCGCGCTGGCGCGCTGTTCCCATGCATATCAGTTTGTGGTCTTTAACCCTTTGGTGCTAACGGCGCGCCGGCTGGCCCACGTTTAACTTCAGTGGACTACTATCGGCGTACCGGTTCGCAGGGTGTTCGCCGATGTGACAATCAATTCCATACCTTTTAATTCGAATGATAAACATCACTGAAATTTCTACCAATTATATTTTTCGTAAAATGAAGACACATTGAACCAACAAAATTACTTAAAATGTCTTGTCTCGAAAGCATTTTAAATTTTACAGAAAATCGTCAATTGTTGAAAAGGTTATACTTACACAGTAAAGTACACAGCAATCTATTCTCTGGTTAACACACCTATCCAAGCGCCCAAAGTGTTAAAGACACATTATAACACTGTGGAAGACCCGTTTAAAAAATTGTCGAACTTTGCTATCTGACATGTCTGACAGTGTTTGAATGGACAAATAAACACCCTAGAACACAAAAGTTTGGACAGTTATGCTGTCACTAGTACAATATACGCAGATACAAATTGGCACATTAATTTTATATCGGGCGATAGGAAATTCTGCAACACAGCAGTCTATGGAGAAAAGCTGGAATTATCTCTCAATGATTTTCACTTTTTAAAGCACTTAATGATTGTTTTACACTGCAATTTTTTCAGGGCTTCATTTATAAACTGTATCAAAGACACTAGTAGCATGGGGAATCATGTAGCTCATATTTTTTAAACTCGAAACATTGTTATACAGTGCCTTTAAGGTCTCAGCTTCTGTTCCGGAGACCCTTATCTGTTACGCTCAAGCCAGCTGCAGAGCCCCCGATTTGTGACTTTGGTGTGGTACATAGGTATCACATTGTAGGTCGAGTGTTACCCCCCCCCCGGGGGGGATGAAGGAGAACAGGGAGAGAAGGGTACGCCGAACGACACCTGGGGGTGTATCATATGACCGACTGAATAAGTAATACTCCGCCTTATCGTCGCCGATAAGGACTTCAACAAGTTAGTTGGAACGGTCATGTGAGTAAAATATCCTCTAATACTATTAAAGGCACTATATAACACTGTGGAAGACACATTTAAAAAATTGTCGAACTTTGATATCTGACATATCTGACAGTGTTTGAATGGACAAATAAACACCCTTGAACATAAAAGTTTGGACAGTTATGCTGTCACTAGTACAATAATTATGTGCAGATACAAATTGGCACATTAATTTCCTATCAGCCGATAGGAAATTCTGCAACACAATAGTCTATGGGGGAAAGCTGGAATGGTCTCTCAATGATTTTTACTTTTTTAAAGCACTTAATGATCGTTTTAAACTGCAATTTTTTTCAGGGCTTCATTTTTCGACCGTATCAAAGACACTGGTAGCATGGGGAATCATGTAGCTCACATTTTTTAAACTGGAAACATTGTTATACAATGCCTTTAAGGTCGGTGGAGATCCTTTTGGGTTATCATTTTGTTCTCTGAATCTTGAAAACATAGTGTAGAAATATGGGACAAGTTAACATTGAATAAGAGTTTTTACCTTTCATGCTGTAAGTACCGGAAGGGAGTAGCCTATCTGCATCTTCCAGTGGCGCAAGAGAGTGACACGCCTCCATCCATGGTAAAATATATTTACGGGAGCTTCTTTTCCTATTTTTGTGCGCATGTTCTAGAAACTCGTTTGTTTGTGAGTCCTTTAACTTTCAATAGAAAGAGCTGCTTTTTACATGATGCTTGTCGAGGATGATGCCCACACGTGAAACCTTTTGTAAATGTTTTATTGTATTTGAATTTGATACCAATATCCGGCACTTATCGTATATAAGAGGGCAAGGCTTTTTATTGCCACGTAGCTTAAACATGTTAGGAGAATCAAAGACACAACAAAACATACTTGAGAGCCCCACCTATAATCATCGAGATTTTTTCAAGTAATCACAACCTTTGATGTTCTGGTTTGTGTCTATGTAATGAAAGGGACTAATAATACACTTCATATGACTGCAATAAATGAGAACAAAAATCCCGACATTAGAATGCGCACTGATTTGACAAAATATAACGTTTTATTGTTTTCATCGCTTTTAATAAATTCAACTGAATAATAATACCCCATATAATTTCATTGTCTAAGCCATTACTGAAGTAGAAAGAGGTCAAGTTTCTTCAAAGCCACTTCTTCTGAAAACCTGTTTCTCCTCTGTTATAAACGGTGTGAATCCTTTAATATGTGAAGAATTTGACTAGGATAAAAAAACAATTACGAAAAAAATGTGTTATATACCACATCATATATGTGAAACTATTACTCATATTATGCGATTAATACGAAGAACCAACTGGGCAATTCCGTGAATTAATTCATCTCCCATACTGGATCAAAAATCTATTCTTTGAAACAAAGCCTAAAATCAATGGTAGTTACAAATATATAAAATCATTGTACGGACTACTTTAAACAGCTTCATTAGACTTTTGTTTAAGAGTGCGATTTCATTCAGTGGTTGACTCTATAGCTCTCTTCTCTTACGTGTCTACTCATTCGCTCACATAAGGTTTCATATGAATGTTCGTATATTCATGTCGAATGAAACATATTTTTTTTGGCAGAATCTTCATTTCATCAATATCATGCCGTCAACCCTTTGGTGCTAACGACGCGTCGGCTGGCCCACGTTTAACTTCAGTGGACTACTATCGGCGCACCGGTTCGCAGGGTGTTCGCCGATATGACAATCAGTTCCATACCTTTTAATTCGAATGATAAACATCACTGAAATTTCTACCAATTACATTTTTCGTAAAATGAAGACACATTGAACCAACAAAATGACTTAAAATGTCTTGTCTCGAAAGCATTTCAAATTTTACAGAAAATCGTCAATTGTTGAAAAGGTTATACTTACACAGTAAAGTACAGAGCAATCTATTTTCTGGTTAATACACCTATCCAAGCGCCCAAAGTGTTAAGGTCTCAGCTTCTGTTCCGGAGACCCTTATCTGTTACGCTCAAGCCAGCTGCAGAGCCCCCGATTTGTGACTTTGGTGTGGTACATAGGTATCACATTGTAGTTCGAGTGCTACCCCCCCCCCCCCGGGGGATGAAGGAGAACAGGGAGAGAAGGGTACGCCGAACGACACCTGGGGGTGTATCATATGACCGACTGAATAAGTAATACTCCGCCTTATCGTCGCCGATAAGGACTTCAACAAGTTAGTTGGAACGGTCATGTGAGTAAAATATCCTCTAATACTATTAAAGACACTATATAACACTGTGGAAGACACATTTAGAAAATTGTCGAACTTTGATATCTGACATATCTGACAGTGTTTGAATGGACAAATAAACACCCTAGAACACAAAAGTTTGGACAGTTATGCTGTCACTAGTACAATATGTACAGATACAAATTGGCACATTAATTTCCTATCAGCCGATAGAAAATTCTGCAACACAACAGTCTATGGGGGAAAGCTTGAATGGTCTCTCAATGATTTTTTACTTTTTTAAAGCACTTAATGATCGTTTTAAACTGCAATTTTTTTTCAGGGCTTCATTTTTAGACCGTATCAGAGACACTGGTATCATGGGGAATCATGTAGCTCACATTTTTTTAAACTGGAAACATTGTTATACATTGCCTTTAAGGTCGGTGGAGATCATTTTTGGGTTATCATTTTGTTCTCAGAATCTTGAAAACATAGTGTAGAAATATGGGACAAGTTAACATTGAATAAGAGTTTGTACCTTTCATGCTGTAAGTACCGGAAGGGAGTATAGCCTATCTGCATCTTCCAGTGGCGCAAGAGAGTGACACGCCTCCATCCATGGTAAAATATATTTACGGGAGCTTCTTTTCCTATTTTTGTGCGCATGTTCTAGAAACTCGTTTGTTTGTGAGTCCTTTAACTTTCAATAGAAAGAGCTGCTTTTTACATGATGCTTGTCGAGGATGATGCCCACACGTGTAACCTTTTGTAAATGTTTTATTGTATTTGAATTTGATACCAATATCCGGCACTTATCGTATATAAGAGGGCAAGGCTTTTTATTGCCACGTAGCTTAAACATGTTAGGAGAATCAAAGACACAACAAAACATACTTGAGAGCCCCACCTATAATCATCGAGATTTTTTTCAAGTAATCACAACCTTTGATGTTCTGGTTTGTGTCTATGTAATGAAAGGGACTAATAATACACTTCATATGACTGCAATAAATGAGAACAAAAATCCCGACATTAGAATGCGCACTGATTTGACAAAATATAACGTTTTATTGTTTTCATCGCTTTTAATAAATTCAACTGAATAATAATACCCCATATAATTTCATTGTCTAAGCCATTACTGAAGTAGAAAGAGGTAAAGTTTCTTCAAAGCCACTTCTTCTGGAAAGTAACCTGTTTCTCCTCTGTTATAAACGGTGTGAATCCTTTAATATGTGAAGAATTTGACTAGGATAAAAAACAATTACGAAACAAATGTGTTATATACCACATCATATATGTGAAACTATTATTCATCCTGCAATTAATACGAAGAACCAACTAATTTTTCTTCAATTTTTGATCCACTTTTGTGATATCGATACTAGCACACACATTTTACAAGCTTTCCCACTCTTTTTGCCCCTTTTGCTCTTATTGAAAAACTAAACAGTTTATTTTATTTGATCAACCTGATGGAAGTGCTAGAATATTCACTTTTATAATTGGAATAGAGTATGCAAAACCATATGTCCTTTTATTGTCCCTTTGCTCGTAGAATGTGAGACAGATCAAGAACATTGGAATAATTGATCCACCTTGTGCTAATGCTTGAATCTCATGCTTCATAGTAGTACATAAGCTCCACCCCTTACTAATCTCCGTTTGGGGTATAGATTTTGTTCTTCTTTACTCACCAACACTTAAAGGCATGGTGTCTCTTTTGCATGCCTAAAATTTAACATTGTGCAATTACACCGGTATATAGAAGAAAATACTATTTAAGAACCTTCAGCAAAGTGTAGGAGCTAGAAACGCAAATTTTAGTGGAATTATAGTAAACGTTTAACTTCGATTTTTATGTTTTTGTCTCGCGAGACAAAAATTCTACTACTTAGACTCGTCTATTTCTAAACAGTGCATATAGGTCTTTTTAATCTCCATAGTGCCATAATGCAATACATGTTGGTTGGTGCAGTGCACGTAGATGACCTTGATTCCTTTCATGCCAGCACAACCGTCTGGTACATAAGCCTGATATACCCATGGACCTTCTGTAGGTCCATGATTTGAAATAGTGTGCCTAGATTATACATTACACAACTATTGGTTTTTCGCTACATTTTTCAAGATGCATGTAACTTCTGATATTCAGATTTCACAGGCAAGTCCTTTATAAATAAGCCTAAGGGAGTTAATAATGTTTTTCTGTGTTAAGGGTGGGTAGCGAATGAGATTCCCTACCTTTAAGTTTGCATATTGTACGTCAATCAAGGGTTCCATATTCTATTTCAACCAATGACTGTGTTTAAGGTGTATTCCCTTTCAAAGCCACTACATTCATATTCATAATGAATCTGTCTACACATATACTTCATTAGGATGTAAAGCACGCCCCTAACTGGATGGTTCCAAAATAAAAGCAATCAACGATATTCTGTCGATTCAGTATTGTTCCTGTACTTAGATACTCAGTTTTGGATCTGTCGCAACTGTTGTATCGATATTGTTTTCCCGTGACGGCATTGTTATAGCATTGTTTGAGTTCCGTATAATCGTAGCGACGTTCAAAATGTTACCAATCTTGGTTGTAACATTCTTCGTATCAACCGCTTCGGGTCAGACCGTGGTTCAACCACCAGGGGCAGAGAATCCTTATCCCTTCTTTCAGCCGGTCAACAATGTACAGGTAAGAATGATTACATACGGTACATGTCTTTGGACATGAGTAAAGCTGTTGTAGTTGAGTACTTATCGAATAATATAAGGCCTAAAAAAATTGTTATGTTTCCCTCAAGTGGGAAATTTTGAAAATTTGGTCGGTCGGTCAATTTTTATTATTGTATTTTTTTTTAAATGACACTGTATATTCTCTCTGCAAACCTTTTAACATCTCTTAATTGTTTGTATTTCTTTAAGAAAAAAAAATCGGTCCCGATGTTACCGGGTAAAAATGTCAGGAGTAACAAGCAAGGAGTAATGAATCTCTGTTTAAGGTAAAATGTCAGACGAAACCCGCCAGAGGGAAACATATAAGAGGAAAATGTCACAGGTAAAAAAGTCAGAGGCTAAAATGCCAAAAGTGTCTCAGTGTTGAAAAAATTGTCCGTCCCCACCCCCGGTCAACATGAATCACATGTGTGGATGAGAAGTTTATCTTGCCACATATATGTCACCTCCTTCCAAGTCCTGAAATAAACTTTTTGAAGAAATCAATAGAGAAGTGTCGATAAATTTTTTGGATTCGAAGGAGCGGGGCAAAATAAGAAAAAAAGGCATAATTTTTTGGCGCAAACTTGAAAAATGTGTAAGTGGTGTTTTTATGTTAAAGGAAAATAATATGACTGGCGTAGTCCTCAACTTGGACTGAAACTAT
>JZLH01S0122918.1:2066-14517 GCA_001188425.1 Eucidaris tribuloides
AGCATTTTGGCTGCTGAACCATTTCAAGATTTGAATGCTCAAAAGTTATTAATCCTTGATATGGAGAATACTTCAAATGACAATTTGGCCACTTTTGTGACAACGAGTTTGAGAACTTCCATTTTGGTTTTGTTCACAAATTTTATTTTGTCATAATAATCACCTGAAAAGGTACCAATTCATTTCAGACAAATAATGTAGAATCCTTTTGCTGTCTACTGTACTGAAAACGACGAAAAGCAGGATATTTTGATTTACAAACTTTGGGACTTAAAGGTAAATGACATGATTTGGGGGTAGTCTCAACTTGGGTCTGAAAACTGCTTTTCTAGAATCAATGTTAAACTGTGCAAGGATATTTCTACATCGAAAAATTTTGTAGTCAAGTGGGTGATCATTCTAAAACAACTAATGCTCATTATCTCTCATGGGAAGGCAACTGTTGTGTGGCTCTCTATGGCTTCTATTTATATCGGGGTGAGAGAATAAAGCTATAATTATGTTCATGCTTGATTTTCCTTAAACGATTAGAGAGAATCCTTTCAGCTTTGGGGAGATCCTACTCCAGCTGGTTGTATGTTGCGTATATATTTCAACTCATTGGTTCTATGAGACCATTAAAATCTTCTTTTTCAAAGCAGAGTCAATTCTGTCAAAATCTACTCACTCAATAAGAAATCCTTCTATGCCCCTCATCTTTAACTTTCTATTTCTCAGAGTCCAGTGGAATAAATTCTTTCAGACAAGGACTGTCGGACAGAGATCCAGCAAAGACGTCGTTCCGATGCTTCCCGAAATTGCGTACTTCAGAACGAGAATGCGGGCATGCTGATAGATATCTCTTTTGCTGGCCAAAGACATGGTACATATCCTAAAACAGGTTTAAAAATTGCATATGCAGGACGTTTGTGATAAAGTTGAAAAAATTTGCTACTTTCAACTGAATATAGAAATAAGTTAATAAAATAAATATGATGAGGATTGATGGTGATAATATATATATAGAGTAGTAGTTTTAGTGTGGTGTAGTAGTAGTAGTAGTAGTAGTAGTAGTAGTAATAATAGAAATAATAGTAGTAGTAGTAATAATAATAAGATAATAGATATATGTAGTAGTAGTAATATAATAATAATAGTAGTAGTAGACAGTGTAGTCAGTAGTAGTAGTAGTAGTAGTAGTAGTGTCAGTAGTAGTTAGTAATGAACGATAATGAGGAGGAGGGAGGAACAAAACAATTGTAAATGTAAAGATATGATAAGTAAGTAATAGTACATGTGTTATTTCACTAGATAGCGTTGATTTGATATATTGCTAAATTAATACGAAAACAATCAGATTTCTTTTAAAAATATGGCTCGGTGGTTTTTCAAGATGGGTCAAAAACCCTAAAATGCACTTTGAGCAATTAATTGTGCCAGAGACCAAATAGATTTCTGCTATGGTGTTGCCCGCATGTAATGTATAATACAGACCTAGCTTTAAGCTCCCATAGCTTAAGCGAAAACGGTAACCACATTAACTTCTCTGTGAAATAATTCCACCCAAATGCCAAAAAAGTTACACAATTTGTTACAACCTGAAAAACATTGCCGTTTGTTAGGTGATTAGACAAATATAAACTACATGCATTTAAAATTTCTTTCATTACACATATTGACACTATGGTAGGCCACGGATAAGTAAAGAAGCAATCGATTATTCCAGTTCAGAAAAACAGTGAACCATTCAGAATACAGTGGTTCGGACGTTACATTTTTCGTTAACTTTTTCTTCTCATTTTTAAGCATCATTAAAGATGAAACATTTGCTATCTAACTTTTCAATATAGAGCCTTAGCCTAAGTTCACTTATGTTACAACATTAAAAAAACAAATATTCCTAATGTTTGTCCAGAAAATGCAAAGATGTAACATTCAATTGTTAACACTGAATTTCCCGTTACCTTTTTAGTAACGTCCCCGAAACATTTTTAAATCTCCCATGAAAAATTTTCGTGATGGACTCTGCGAACAGACTACTACAATGTATTATGTCGACTACCTGCAAGGAATGTACTAAAAGTGACAAACTTCATTATAGTCAATTATTTATTTTGTTCAACGAGAACAAAATACAAATTTCCATGATTAACTTCGAATAACGCTCCGAACACAAATGTTAACGTCGAAACAAAAAAGATAACTATTTATTCTGTAAGCTTAGCTCCTCAACTTGAAAATTTGACTTATCAACACCCAAGAACTAATGAAAGTGGGTCACAATTGTCCTATGGTGTAGTGATGGGAATTGGACAGGGTCATTAGGAATATTATCAGAATTTGTAATCTCAGCAAAATATGTTCTGGAGTTACATAGTAATAGTTGTACATGTTAATTTGTGGTATTTTGATTTTTCACAATATGTACAAAACGTATCACAAGTTAACTGAATCTCTCAAATTGGGGTGTCCGTCACGACTTCCAATCAAATTGTGAAGGGTTGTTTAATGAATTTGGAAGTCATATGCCATCAAATTGTTGACAAAAATAGGATTAAGTTTTGTTGCCTTTTACAACAAGTCCAATCTCGGTTTGAACAGACGCAAAAATACAGGAGTTTATTAATAATTAAAATTTTTTACTCTTATATTTAGCTAGCACATCTAAAAAAAGATGTTTGCAAAAGAGTTGAGTTCTGTATTTTTGCCTGTGATGCAGCCTTCAATAGCCCAGGCAGAGTCTATTGATCAATTTCGTTTCGGACGTTACAGACCTGCTTAACTATCATGTTACAAGGCCTATCATCTTCTAATTAAAATGCGCCCGTAGATCAGTGTTTATTGCCTAGAAGACAAAATATGTTGACCCAGTAAAAAAAAAAAAACAAATTAAATGGTTTCCCCTTTCTTTACAAGAATATAGTTCCATTTTCTGTGGATTTGAATATGATGCTACACACTTCTTTAAGAAAATGCTCCGTGTAACAGGATGAATGTGCATAGCCAGAGAATGGAATATACAATGTGACCACATGTAATGTGTGTCTTACTTCTGTTATGGCGTGCATGGCCAGAGTGGATCACTCTCACTGTTTGTAATGTCTATGATATAACATCTCCAACACAATTAAAATGTTGCACAAAGTTAACTTCTGTAACGTGCCGACAACACTAATGATCTGAATAATAAATTGCACTTCTTTGACCTTTTTTCTTGCTTCTGATCATTACTTAATAAAGTAAATAATAGGTCGTTTTGGTATTGCTTTACGACAAGGTGTTCACGAAAACCATCTTACTGTATTATGAAGAACTGGTTTAATTTTGAAACATAGGCATCCAACATAGTAAAGAACTGTTAAAGAACTTAAAAACAAGGGTTGACATCATTTGATTGCAATATGCCTACATGCTAATTTTGCTGGAATTGCATGGCAAATGTTAACAACACGGAAAGATATTATGTGGAAAAAAAAATTATCCCGGCTGAAAAAATAAATCTATAGAAGTCAGTAGAGTTCTTTGTTTTTCCAGGATGGTGGAAAACTGCAAGAACCCCTTAAAACCGTTCTTTACCAGCAAAACTTGAATGGCCCCATAACTATTTCATGAGATGATATCACTAGCTGAAAATATCTACAATTGCATTAACAGCAAGTACTCCCCAAAGGTAATTATTTCAAGGGTTTTGCTATAGTTTGGAGAAAACATTTTTTTTTTCTGTCTAGTACTATAGTACCATGTAGTGATAACAAACTTTACTGCTCTTGTAGTGCCATGCAAATGTGCAACTATACATATACATGTACATGTACATGTAGCGTCTGCACTACACGCAAGGCACAGAGTATTTTTAATTGGTCTTCAACCGGACATGCCAGCTGTGGTAGATGCTACATATATTTTTTTATACATTTTTTTAAGTAGACCTCTAACTTTGTACTTCAAAAAGTTTGTTCTTTCTACTGAATGCCCAGAATTTGTAATGAACTGAAATAGGCAACATGTAAAAAAATCTACAAGTATACGAAAATTCAGCCCACGACCTAATCGGCCCAGTTAGACAATTTTTTTGTATTTATGCCTTAAAATAGACACTGAGTTGAAAGGAACCTCAGTGAATATGCTATATTAAGCTACATGTAGCACCCACCAATTACAAAGGAAAGTTTCAAATGTCATTAATGTTCAAGAAGCATGATCAAATACATTTACATTTCCCTCATTTGTAAGGGCATATCCCCCCCCCCCCCCAAAGAAGGGGTATTTACATGATATGTCACTGATAGGTGTATATCATCCAGCATTTAGTTCATTAGTAACATTAAATGCAAGTGCATAATCTTGCAGTTTTGATAGCTGTAAATAGTTAAATGAATGTTGCAAATTATTCATCAACCTTGTAAATTATGAATAAAAATGGACCGATAATCTGGGTTTCAGGTCGATTTTGTGGCTGCTTGAAAACGGATAAGATTTATTCCAAGCATGATGATCAGCATTTCTGTATTCAACAATAAGGATTCCTTTATGGACTTATCTTACAATGATTACATAATAGTTCATAGCTCATACATTCATAAATTATTTCTATACACTTCGCATTTAAATGTAGGCTTCAAGTACATTATTCACTGGCATATTCATTTAGAGATTTTATGCTAGAAAGTCTGGATTTAAAATTTGGGGGGGTACGGGGTTCAAACAATTTCCATTTTTTTTTACATCTTTTCAAAGGATGGTAAAAATGTAAACAACCAGTGCGCAAAAATTGCCTTGAGAAAAAACTGTCAACTGTGATCAAATAGATTTGATTTTGAAATAAAATGCTTAAAATGTGTAACGTCGAAACAGATATAGGTGACATTGTTTTCCATACTTCCTTCTGTATTTTTTCATTGAGTACTAGTTACAATTAGTAAAGTTGGACTAATCATTACCAAGCGGCGTTCTCATAATTTTAACACTTTTACTGTCTTAACAGAGGGAATTTGTTTACATTTTGTTAGCATTAATCACATTATATAGTATGTTTACATGATTTTAACATTTCACCATATTGGAACTAAGATTAAGGTAAAGGTTGAGATCATGTTCAGTCACTCTTGACTTAATATCATAAGACTCAGCAGATGTGAAGATCTGAAGCTGAAAGGTACCATTCTGTCTCAAAATCTAGTATGTTAACATTTCGTAAGGTCCGAAACAAAACTGCGAGCTCAAAAATAACGTCATCAACCATGCTGGATTTCTCTTCTTTTTTTGGTCCAAACTTACCCGGTATAAGCCAGTTACACACATGAGGTAAAGTTTTCATACCACTGCTATTTATTTTTTCAAGCAGAACCGCTAAATTGGTTTCTCCACATTTCCACAATTTTTTTGTTGCAAAATGCCATGACAGTTACCTTGCCAGGTGCAAGAAGCCAAATTTCGTACTCAGTAGTTTCTTTGAATCGTGCTCTTTGCATTTGGAGTATTGAACTTGGTGAACAAAGGATAACATTGTGTGTGCTGAAGAACCTTGGAATACAACCTTCTTTTATTGTAAAATTTTCAAATTAACAATGGTTTCTGCCAGCTGTCAACATGAAATGTCAGGTAAGCATTAACTTCCCAGTTCTGTTATTTCAATAATTATTGAAGGTTGTGATGCAAATCTTAAATTCCAGAGAGTCTCTGATTAGTTTTCATTTTTTCACTCCTGTGGTTGACACTTTTTGAACTCTTCTGAAAAAACCCAGAGCCACATGTATTTATGAATAAATGATTACAAACTGTACATCTCGGGTTCTTTGTAAAATTATGGCAATTTAAGATATCAAGAGTCTGTGTATGTTCGTGCTGTAAATTTATTGTGAAATTGTCGTGTGAAGATTCTGTGTGAAAATAAAAGTTATGTCAAGTGTTCGAATCAAATTTCATGTAAAAGTTAGTTAATTATTTTTCAAATTTTATGTGAATTTGCTCTCTCGTAACATGAGGTTCAGTTCAAAATCAACTTGTGAGATGATATTTTCTCTGTAGTCAAAAATATGGTAGTGAATAGTGACGTTGACATATTAGTAGACACAATCAATGCATAATATTATAAAATGGTAAAGTAATGACAATATATATACGTGATTGATGGGACTTGCTTGATTATTTGACAACTGTATATTTATGTAGAAAATTCTGTATTTTTTATATTGTCCCTCAAGGTATGCATGAGCTGCTGCCCTCTTATGTTCCTGCTTCACTCAGCATCAACAGGCTTCTTACATGCAAAAGAAATGGAGTCACAACTGTAGAGTCACATTGTAGTGAAGATGATTGATGATATTTATGAGATGTAAGATTGATGTAATTGATGGTGATGATGATGACTTGATGATGATGATGGTGTTGATATGGATGAGATGTATGATGGCGATGTTGTAGATTGATTGATGATGATGCATTATGATGATGAGGCTTGATAGTGGTAATAATGATTGATGATGATGATGATGGATGATGATGATGATGCATGATGACTAAGGGCGTATGTTGTTCAAGTACCAATACTGTGTATGTTCAATTATTTTTCTATAATTTGAAAACAAAATATTTTGGAATTCAATATTGCAGTTATCATTTGTTTCTGTTCATTTCAATGATGACATTTAAATGTTTCTGATAGACATTAAGTCAATATTGTACTTTTAGTGTTTGTGGATGTTATATTCTTGTGTTGTTTGCGATGATCTAAGCACTTGTGATGTTAACTCTGAAATTACTAATATTTTTTGTGCTGTGCTATATTTAGTGTTGCATGAAATTCACATTTAGTGCATGAAATGTATATTAAAGTAGTCACACTACTATTTTTGATGTTAAGATATTCCAACAATATTTTCAGTGTTCTTTCTCTTGCTCAAATTTGTGATTATCATCGCAAAAATATGCAGTTTAGTTTTGCATGCTTTGATTGCTCTTAAATTCATTTGAAGCTTTTGATTGCAACCACCTCCTGAACATTCCTAGACAGAAGTTTGTTAGTAAGACTACTTGCATTTTTCTTCAGGTATGCCACATACTTATTATTTGCATCAAACAAAAGAATGAGATATGAGGATTTGTTGCTGGAAGATGTTTGGTCCAAATTGGAAATAAGTTACGATGAGGTCCAAGTGTTTAATGAGTTAAAAAACTGTCGCCCACAGATCAGAATTCAAATGTACCCAATTTGTTTCTTTTACACAAATATCTATATGGGTCCCACCATGTGGTTGGGCTCATTTTAGTATTTATATCCCCTTTCCTTATTCAAATTAGATCCTTTGTCCCGGCTTTCAAAACATGCCAATATTCAATTCAACAGTGAAAAACAAGCCATGTATGTTACGAATGCCTGGGCGTGAAATTCGGACTGTTCAGGCAGTTTTCATCTTTAAATGGTACTGTAATTCTAATTTTGATGTCCATGTTACACATATAAATGTAAATTAAACAGAAAAACAAACATTGCAACAATTCTATTCAAGGATTACATGGACAACCATTACCGGTAAATTGAAGGAACTGTCAATATGATGCATGTTGCAGAGGGCACTTTACGCATTGTTAGTCCATGTGATCGTGAAACTCGACAACTCGATATCCATGAAGATATAATCTAGCAAAATACTAAAAGTCCTTCCTTTTGGGGTTTTATGAAGAATATATGAAAATAATTGATGCATGTTTGCTTTTATAATGCTTATGACATGATCAAACAAATTTGATAGAAATTTATTTGAATTTAAAATTGTAATAAACAGCAATAGGGACAGTGATTTTCCTCGCGAAAACGGAAAACGGACGGAATTTCCGGAAATCACACATTTGAAACGGAAAATGAGTTTTCAAACGGAAAATCACGGAAAACCTCTTTTTTCTCAAAATTTCTTCTTTTGAAAGGAAAAAACCACAAAAAATCTCAGAACAAAAATCAGAAAAAGTTGACACCAAAAACACAGAAAACAGCGAGAAATATTGTTTCAAGTTTTATGTAAACGGAATTGTCAATTTTTTCATGTATACAAAGTCTATGGTAAAACGGAATTTCCATTTTTCAGACAACTTGAAACGGAATTCCAGATTTTTGGAAACGGAAAAGGCCTTTTCTTGAAACGGAAAATCACTGTCCCTACAGCAATAATTATTAACAATAGATTTGTACAGTAAAAAATCACAAATTTTGCAGACATTACCTTTTATTACCCTTTGCCAGCTGGGAATGACATCAAAAGTGTCCAATATGCACATGCACTGTTGCTGGGGAAAAGCACCATGTATGACAAGGTTTTCATTGACAGTACTCTCAATGAAATGACCCGTGTATGTCTGATCACCTTTGTTGAAAAACAAACAAATATGTTCTTGTTTTCAATCACTGTGGAATGTTCACATTGTTGTTGATTTGTGTTTGTTTCCTCTCCTGTGCTACCAGAATTGTCGGTCCAAATGAAAGGTTGTATTCTTTCAGTGATACTTTGTATTTTTCTGCTTTTTCAGCATTCATTTTCATGAATATTAATCTCATAACCAGTAGACGTTGTGTTTCATTGCTTACATATATTAACAGTAATACTTTCTCATTTACTCACTGCTATTGGTTATAATTCATTGGTGATTCCATAGATTTTAGATTGAGACATTTCGTTGTGCATCTCGTATACAAACTCTACATTTTCTATTTCTAAAAAAATGGCATTAATGTTTTTAAAAGATGTTATGGATAAAAGTATGGTTCCATCCTGTTCTCATCTCCCAAACTTTGATTTTAACCTCAAATTTTGTTTTATGGTTCTTTCATTTTAGTAATTCTTGTGACTATACCTTCTATACCGATATTAATCAACTTTCTTTCATTACTTGAATTTCTTTAGAAATATCCATTGATTATAATCAGGTCTATATATTTTAAGTACTGTGCTTGCCAAACTAACATTTGTGTAAATTGGCACTAAGGTTTGAAATTGTGCTTTCTAATCTGGAGTATTTTTTAGCTAGCATTACTGGGCTTACACTGAAAACTTATTTCAACCCAAATCTTTCTCTTTCTCTTTGAATGGATACTTGTAAAGTATAAAAACCAGCTGATTATTAAAAACTGGTAAATTTTAGGATTAAAAAAAAAATCAAAATCCTTCTGACATATTCTCCTGCCTGTTGTATACAGTCTTGTTCTCCTAAAATCATATTGGTATCAGGTCATTCTATCCTTGCAAGATTTAGATGTGTTTTTGCTAAGATCATGAGATAGAAAGATGGAAACAAAAAAAAGACAAAAAAGAAAATAATCAGTTGAAAAAGAAACATGTCACTCATGTCCATCAAAACTGAAAACATTGTTAGCAAATGCTACACCCTATAGACTCCAGTTGGATGGTAAGAATGGACCTTCTGGGATTAGGCCTACTGAATAATTGTAGTATCTTTGAAAGGAGGGTAGTAGAGTTATGACACAAAACCTTTTCTAATAATCTTTGCATTTTGTATCCTTTCATTTGTGGTTGGTCTGTCTCTATCTTCCTATTCACGAATGCACTCGTGTATGCTATGGGATCACCAAATTTGCCATTAACTGGTTCCTGGTTCATAACTTCAAACTAACTTTCAGTCTTGGGTGAATTGTGTCAATCATACACTGTTTCTGACTTGATCTGTTCATGGTTTCAATAGGAAAAGACAAGACCTGCTTCTTAAACACTCTCAATACCATTACAACAAAACTGAATAGAGATAGCATGTGATATTTGTAGGTGTGGTATTAAAAGGGTCAACTCTTATCCTGCCTGTGCATGAGGTCCTTCAGTGCCACATTATTCAACAATTTTCAGAGCTTGGGTAAATTACGACAACTTTCAATTATTCTAAAGAGTAGAATGGTATAAATGTTGATTAATGTTACCCGTGGCCAGCAAAGAGTTAATTTCAATATTTTACTGGTATGTAAATTAACTCTCAACCCTTAGCAACTTTTAGATTGTAGTGATAATTTCAAACAGTGCAAAATAAGAACAGTGTTATGTACTTAAATTACAGATAAAATTATACCTTTCTAACAACAGCATTTTATAATGTAAATATTTCTGAAAATACAATGAATTTTGTAAAAATAATTTATTCCAGGTTAATCAACAACCACAAAGGTAAAGAAAATTGACATTATTCCCATTTCACCAAAATATGTGTGATCGAAATCTCAAATTTGCAAGAAAATATCCAATGTAATCCTACTAGTTTTATTTGTGATTTCTTGAGGCCCGTTCCTATACTGTATGAACATGTAATAACAAATTCAATTAGTGTCAGACTTTCAATTCTTATTGCACTTCTTGAAAGGGTGTTGTTAGTGATGCAAAAATGTACCAGCGACATATTCAGAATTCATTGTGTAATTTGCGGTCCAAATTGGCTTAAATTTGCACACACATTCTGCAATGTACCAAAACTAAAATTGACTGGAACATATATATGTACAGTTCCACCATCAACACAAATGGAAAAAAATGATTCATGTTTGTGACAATATTAAAAATTTGTTCATTCAAATAAATCATTACCATAAGTTTTATTGTATAGTTTCACCATCACAATAACAGATACCAGAATTTATCTGCCATAAAATTTATGTGCAATAACAAGCAAAGCTGTTTTTGCATTTTGACTTTCAGAAGGGAAATGCCCAGCTATTCCATGTTCTTGTATATTCATTTCAGTTCGCTTAAAAATAACATTTATTTCCTGCAAATCATGTAAATATAAGACAGCCAGAATACAAGAATACGCTTGTTTATAAATTTCTTCCTTTTCTAGGTAAAATATACCAGCATCTGTAATCAACACTGTCACAAAAATAGTTTCATCATTCAACATCACATGGGTAGCAGAATGTATTTACTGGGAGAGTGGGTGGTGGCAAAGAAATGAAATGACACATAAATCTCAAAGGGGGCACTGATAGGGGCACATGCCCATGCTATGACCATTTTGCTTTTTTAGGTGGGGGGGGGGGAAAGTATGTTGTTAGCCCCCCTCCTCTTGCAACCTGGTATTTCAAAGGGTACAGAGCTTATCAGTTTTCAGACAGAATCATACCATTGTTCATAACCATCAGATCCAAACCTTAGATCATGACCATGTTTATTGTGACCTGTGAGAAACCATACACTTTAGAAATAGATTATTTTCATGAAGAAATGTATATATACATATTTTTTTAAATATGTTTATTTTCGTATATTCCAGTGCTACCATCATAGTAGATTCATCTATGGCCTCCTGAATTGCTTAAAAAATTGGGTATGCACAAATATGCAATCTAAAAATTAACGAAAATGTTTAATGTCATCATGAATGTCCTTGGCTAATCATCAAGTCCTCAGTAGGCAGATTAAATGTTATATATGTGTCCTTGGAAGTTAGTAGTCTCCATACACGCACACACACACACACACACACACACACACACACACACACACACACACACACACACACACACACACACACACACACACACACACACACACACACACACACACACACACACACACACACACACACACACACACACACACACACACACACACAACACAAACACACAAACACATATTCATACTAACGTAAACCAACAGACATACTCGCACATACACACACAAATCACAGACATACTCACACTCACACATATCTATATATACACACAAACACACAATCCGAGAATGAAAGAGGGAAACACACACATCCATATAAAAACAGTGATCACTGGGAAAAAAAATTCCCTCCATTTTGTATTATACTTTTCACTGTCCTAACATTGAATACCAGGTTGATGTAATTTTTGTTTATTTTTCTTAACAGGGAGATTGTTGCAGAGCTTATGGATCCAGAATTCCTTGAACATGACTCATAGTAAGTGTTGATAGCTACACTGCTTGACACTAATATTTGCGTGCTTGCGGGGGGCAAGTAAAATTTCATGTTGGGCAAGTGAAAGATCAAAATTTCAAAATCTATCTGCTCTATCATGCAAGTGAAATTTTGCTCATTAAAAGTAAACAAAATATTTACATTTTGAAATCAGTTAACTTACACTAAATTTTATTATTATGTTCTTTGTACTTAATATTCTGTGTTTGGTTTGGAAGCTTGAGTGTAAGACAGTAACTGTTTGTTGTGTGTCTATGCATAGTATGCAGTATGCCTGTCCCACTGCACATGTCATTTATGGTGGCTTGTGCAGAATTGTAAACTTTATGACTCTTTAAATTCATAAATCCACACCTGCCAACCGTCCCGATTTTTCTGAGTTTTCCAGATATTACAGTAACTAGGCGGTGCGTTCAACAACAAAAACGTAAATTAAAATAAAAATAGAACATGAATGACCAAAATAAATGAAACTACTGAACCAAGTGCATTGGTTACTGTAGTGATTTTAATGCAACGCCCAAATTGTATTATA
>JZLH01S0122918.1:14542-29402 GCA_001188425.1 Eucidaris tribuloides
CTCCTCCGTGTTTTGTTGAGAGAGATAATTCTTGTATTCAGTAATATTCTTACGCATGTGGGACTAAGCAAGGGAGATAATACTTGTGCTGGGGTCTCTATATGAGAATGCGTGTTTTTTTTGAAATCAAATCGTCTCCAATCTGGGTTTAAAAGCTTTAGAATTACTGCATGGAAATAACAACCAGGAAACACTTGTGCCAATATCAGACAATGTTGTTTTAACTCTATAACATTCCAAAGTCGCGAAAAGTAACAGCAATATCCATAACAAAGTCTGTAGAAGCTGTAATTTCCATGGCATTTCACAAGTTTAAAATCAGACATCATTTGTAGTATTTCTGTTTTGTATTACAAGAAAAGTATGCAACCAGATCTGTGGACTGCCAATAATGTTCTCATGACATGAGGATTGTCAAGTCAGAGTTTCCATTTCTCAATGTTTTAAGTTCTGTTTCTTCTTACAAATAAAATGTTTTATTTTCTTTCATTTGTCATAGAATTTTGGCACTGTGTGGCTCTTTTGTACTAACCAGCATAACACTTGATATAAGACAAATTAAAAAAGATTAACACCATTTCAATGAAAACTGCTTCATTAGATGCTCCATATATTTCAAAAACAAGAGATTTTTCTCTCTTAAAAAAGTGTGTGTAAATTCGTAGTTAGTTTCAGATAGGTATATTCTCCAAATATTCCTTTTGGCTTTATTCTTTCTATGAATATTCTAACTAGTCTCCATTGCTATTTTGCGCAGACTACTAATAATTGGGATTTGCAAGCAAACTGTCTCCTAACATTAAGAGCACTAATTAGTGGCAATCAATCACTTGTCAGAGAAGTGTATGACTGAGATTTGTATGCTCTGTAGGCCAGTTGGTCTTGGCCCATGCTGAGTGTTTGCCAGGTGTATTTCCCGAGGAATAGGATGTACAATGGAATGTACCTGTTTTTCCCAGAGGACGACGGCATCAATGAAATACAATATCAACAAAAGCTAGTAATACATCTGTAAATGAATAAGTAGAATACAAATCAATAATATACAATTCTATGGTAAAAAATAATATGTAATAAAATGTGTTTGCTCCCTTGATTCTTGAATAGATTGTGCAGTGTTGTGATATCCATCTATTTATTTTGTAATATTGATAACAATAAACGCTATTATTCTGAAGTGTTTCATTTCCATTTATTTTTTTAGCTAGATATACTTTATGAATGCGTGCCTGGAGGACAGAAGTAATATGCTGGAAACTATCCAAGTGGCGCAGGACGAAAATTGAAGCCATCCGAGACAAGCATATACTAAACCCGGCAACAAGGTCTCCGGATGCTGCAATGGACCCCACCTGGAACAACCCCCTGCTCAGCAGATTGAAGAGGTGGTCGTTTATACATTGTGATTGATCCGCCATGAATAGACCTGAAAATAAATTTCAAAGGCAAGAATAGAGAACAAAGATATTAAGTGTAGTGGATCTGCATATTGCAAACATCCCCTAGCCAGTTACCACGACAAAGATAACCCAATGCCCTTAGGCTATTGATGACGGCATGTCTTGTGAAATCTAAGGATCAGTGATTGCCTAAAATTTTGAAAATGCCAAAAGGAAACAACAATAGCCGTTTAGGTGTACAGTTCTATGGTAGGAGATTTTTTTCCATCCGCAGAGCAAAAATTCACAGATCTCAGTCTAACACTACAGCACATAATGTCCACTAAAACTGAGTTTCTAGCGTCCCGTATTTGTGGCTAAAGTGTTCCAGATCGGTATTTTTTTTCTAAATGTCATTGTATTTACCACATGTTAATATTTAGGCATGCAAAAGAGATCCCCTGCCTTAAGAGGTGTTAATGATCATGATAGGGGAACACTGCAAATGTCTCAAGAAAACAAATGAGCTTCGGACATGTAATCAATGTATAACACTACCTGGAGCTGTAAAACCTGGCTGGAAGCGATCTTGTCTTGAATTGTGTACTTATCGGTTCGATCAACATAAGCATACCAGTATTATTGCTCATGCGTGCCCCACTAGAAATTGATCCCAATAGACAATGTTACTCACAACAAATTTGCCTTCACAATGATACTGAGGCGGTAGTTCTAACTAAAAATGGAGTCAACATGTGACCACAAAATGTTTACAGCGAGTGGCTGCATAGTATTTTACTTTTGATTCAATAGAATAGTTTTACCATCAAACTTGATTACTACCTTCAATCATACTAGTTTACCTTTAAAGGGAAATGAGTACCCCAAACATCTATCTGTATTCAGAGATAAAAAACAATAATGAGATAAAGAAAATAAATTTAAGCAATTTGTGGGCTGAACATTCAAGAGTTATGAATCATCAAAGTTTATCTAATCCTTGATATGGAGAATTACTTAAATTGACAATTTGGCCACTTTTTGTGACAAGAGTTTGAAAACTTCCGCATTGTTTTGTTCACAAATTTTTATATGTTGATCATATATCACCTGAAAAGGTACCCAATTCTTCAGAAAATAATGTATAAATCCTGTTCTGCTGTTTAATGTACTGAAACGACAAACAAGAGATATTTGATTTTACAACTTTGGACCTTTAAGATAAATACATGATTGGGGTGTAGTCTCAACTTGGGCTTGAAACTTCTAGAATCAAAGTAAACTGTGCAAGGATTCTACAGTGAAAATTTTGTAGTCAAGTGGCGTGACTCATTCTAAAAACATTTAATGTCAATATCTCTCATGGGAGGCAACCTGATTGTGTGGCTCTCTATGGCTTCTATTTAATATGGGTCTTGAGAGAATTAAAGTACTATTATGTCATGCCTTGATTTTCCTTAAACAGATTAGAGAGAAATCCTTTCAGCTGTGGATATCTACTCCGCAGCTGGTGTATTAGTTAGGTATATATTTCACACTCATTTTTGGTTTCTTAGACCATTAAAATTTCTTCATTTTTCAAGCAGACCGTCTAATTCCTGTCAAATCTACTCACTAAATACAAAATCCTTCCTATGCCCCTCATTAAACTTTCTATTCTCTCCAGAGTCGTGGAATAAATTCTCTTCAGACAAGGATCTGTCGGGACATTGAGATCCATTGCAAGACTTGTCGTTCGATGCTTTTTCCCGAAATTGCGTACTTCAAGAAACGAGAAGTATGCCCGGTAGCAAAAGGATGCATAGATAATTTCTCTTTTTTGCTTTGGCCATAAGATTCAATGGTCACATATACCTAACAAACACTGGGAAAATTGATATGCAGGCGAGTTTGTGATAAAGTTGCAAAGAATGTCTAACTTTCAACTGATAGTAGAAATAAGTTAATTAAATAAATATGATGAGGATGATGGTGATAATTATAAAATAATAAGAGTATAGTAGTAGTAGTAGTAGTTAGTAGTCAGTAGTAGTAGTAGTAGTATAGTAAGTAGTAGTAGTAGCTTAATATAGTAATAAATAGTAGTAGTTAGTCAGATAATAATAAATAATAGTAATAAAGGTTAGTAGTAGTAATAATAATAATAATAGTAGAGTAGAAGTAGTAGTCAGTAGCTAGTAGAAGCTAGTAGTAGTAATGAAGATAATGAGGAGGAGGAGGAACAACAATTGTTAAAATGTTAAAGATATGATATTAAGTAATAGTAATGGTATTTCAACTTGATAGGTTGATTTGATATGCATTCGCTAAAATTGAAATACACAATTCAATGTTGTGTGCTTTATAAAATATGTATTTATTGAATAAATGAATAACATACTGTACATCTCAGTCTTTGGTAAAATTATGGCAATTTAAGTACTCAGCAGTTGTGTATGTTTCGTCGCTGTAAATCCTTATGTGAAACTGTTGTGTGAAAGATTCTGCGTGAAAAATAATAGTCTTGTCGAAAGCTTTAGAATTATATTCATGCTACAATAAGTTAATATTTCAAATTCTCTAATGGTGAATTTTGCTTCTCTGTACGTGGGAAGGTTTCGTTCAAAATCAACTTGTGAGAGTGATATTTTCTTGTAGTCAAAATGAATTGGTAGCTGAATAGTGATGTTGACATAATTAGTGATCTACATCAAAGCGAATAATATTATAAACATGGCCTAAAGAAAGACATCTTATATATGCACGTGATTGCTGAGCGACTCTTGATTTTATGAACAACTGTATACTTTAATGTTAAGAAATTCTTGTTTCACTTATTTGTATTCCTCTAGCCCAGGTGTATGCTGATTAATGCCCCCTCAGACTTGTAGCCCCTCAGTTTTCAGACCAACAGGCGTTCGTTACATGCCAAAGAAATGGAGTCTCAAACTGTAATCAATTTGGTAGTGCAGCATGATGATGATATTATGAAGATGATGATGATGGCTGATGATGATGACGATGATGATGATGGTGTTGATATTGATGATGATGATGGTGTGTGATATTGATGAAGAATTGCGATAGTGATGTTTGATGACTGCATTGCATGCATTATGATGATGAGACTGCATAGTGGTAAATAATGATGATGATGATGATGATGATTAAGCGGTCGATGTTTTCAGTAAAATACTGCGTATGTTCAATTTTATTTCATTCTATCTAATTTTGTAAAACAAAAGTATTTTGCACTTCAATATTGGCAGTTTCATTTGTTCTGTTCATTTCAGATGATGACATTTAAATATTCTGATAGACATTAAGTAAATATCGTTACTTTTGGGTTTTGTGGATTTATATTCTATGTAAGTGTTGCATGATCTAAGCACCTTGTGGACTGTTAATCTTCGAAATTACTATATTTTTTGTGCTCGTGTATATTATGTTGCATGAAATTTCACATTAGTGCATGAAATGTATATTAAAGTATCCACATTACTTTCTTTGTATTTAAATATTCCAACAATCATTTTCAGTTGTTCTTTCTCTGTTCAAATTTGTGATTATCCATGGCAAAATATGCAGTTTTAGTTTTGCATGCTTTGATTGCTCTTAATTCATTTAAGCTTTTGATTTGCAACTACCTCCTGAACATTCCTAGACAGGAATGTTTGCGTTAGTTAAGACTTGCATTTTTTTTTCATGCATGCCACATACTCTTATTAGTTTGCATCAAACAAAGAGGGGAATGATGATATGTGATTTGTTTGCTGGAAGAATAATGGTCCAAATTGGAATAAGTGTACATGTATGATGAGATCCAGGGTTATAATGAGTTAAACAACTGTCGCCACAGATCAGATCCAAAATGTTATGGTAGCTACCAATTGTGTTCTTATTACACAAATATCTAGATGGGTCCCTCATGTGATTTAATTTATTTGAATCTTAAATTGTAATAAATAGCAATAGATATAAGCAATGGATTTGTGCAATAGACAAATCAGGCACACATTTGTTCAGACATTCTAATTGATATATACCCTTTGCGAGCTGGGAATGACTATTGTCAGAGAAGTGCCCAATTGCACATGCCACTGCTTGGGAACAGCACCACTATGGACAAAGCGTTTTTCATTGGCGGAAAGTACATGTCAATGATATGCACACCATATATGTACTGTCTGAATCATTTTGTTGAAGAACAAGACATACGCTCTGTTTTGAATCACTGTGGAATGTTCACATTGTTGTTGATTTGTGTTTGTATCCTCTCCTGTGCTACCAGAATTGTCGGATCCAAACGAAAGGTTGTATTCTTTCAGTGATACTTTGTCTTTTTTATTGCTTTTCAGTGTTTCATTTCAACTATTTGCCCAACCCATAACCACGTAGACATTGTGTTTCATTGCTTACATATCTATAATACTTTTTCATGTTACTCACTGCTAATTGGTATAATCATTCGTGATTCCATAGATTCTGGATTGAGACATTTCATTACTCTCGTATACAAACTCTACACTTTCCTCCTTTTCTTTAAAAACATCAGTGATCATTAATGTTTTTGTATTGATGTCATGGATAAAAATGTATGGTTTCTATCCTGTTCTCATCTCCCAAGCTTGATTTACCCCAGATTTTGTTTTTATGGTTTACATTCATTATTTATTAGTTGAGACTATACCTTCTAGATCTATCTTAATTGACTTCTATTCATTACTCAGAAATTTCTTTAGAAATACAATTATTATAATCAGGAATAATTGATTTTAAGTACTGTGCTTGCAATCTAACATTGTGTAATTTGCACTAAAGACTTTGAAATTGTGCTTTCTGATCTGAGTATTTTTTAGCTTACATTACGGCCGTGGCCTACACACTGAAAAACAATTTCAGAGCTTTCTTTATTATTTACGGTTGAATGTGTGAACTCGTAATGGATACTTGTAAAGTATAAAAACAGGGCTGTTTATCAAAAACTGGTAAATTTAGGATTGAAAAAATAAAGTTAAGATCCTCTCTGACTTTTGTCTGCTCAAAATGCATCCTTGTCGTAGTTTGTTGCTGCTCCATAAAATCATATTTGGTATTAGTAATCCATCCTTTCAAGATTAGATGTTTTTGGCTAACAGCAAAAGATAGAAATATGGAAAAAAAATAAAGGAAGAAAGGCTGAATAATAATCGAGTCTTAGAGATGATCTCTATCAATAATGCACTATTATAAAACTAAAATCATTGTTAGCAAATGCTACACGCCTATAGACTCCATTTGTGCGATGTACAGAATGAACTTGTGCGGGACTTTACACATAGTTATAACTTGAAAGAGAGGTATAGTAAGCAGTTATTGACACTTACAAAACCTTCATAATAATTGTTGCGGATTTGTATCCTTCCATTTTTGGTTGCGTCTCTATCCTCCTATTCTTGAATGCACTCATGTATACTATGCGTGATACCAAATTTCCATTAACTGGGTTCCTTGTTTATAACTTGAAACTAAAACTTTCAGACTAAAGTTTCCAGTTCTGTGTGACTTATGTCAATCGCATACATTTTTTCAGACTTGAATCTATTTTATCGTCATTAATGCAAAAGGCAGGGCCCTGCTTCCTTAAACAACTCTCTAATACCATTACAACAAAACTGATTAGAGATGGTATTTGGCTAATTTCTGAGGTGTGGTATTTAAAAGGGTTAACTCTTATTTCCTGCCTGTGCCATGAAAACCATCAGTGCCCCATTATTCAACAATTTTTAGAGCTATGCGGTAAAGTTTTGACCATTTCCAATTCTAAAAATGTTATGCGCTATAAGATGTTGATAAGGTTCAAACACCATGAAGCAAGGTCAACGAGTCCATCTTACTGGAATTAATAGATGTTTCTTTTACTAATAATTTTTAATAATTTTTGTATTATTTTTGTTTCTTTATTTTGTGTATTGGGTATTTAATATTGATAAATTTATTTCTATATTTTGTAATTAATTATTCTATTTTTTCTTTAAATTAAGTTTATTGAATTGATAATAAATAAAAGTATAACTCTAGTAACCCTAACAACTTTTTAACACATGCAAACTAGAGAAGTGGTTATGTACCTTATGCTGTAGATAAAGAATACCCTTATATAACAATTGACGTTTTTATAATGTGAAATATTTAAAGATACAATCCGACCATTCTGCTAGAATAATATATAATTTTCACGGTCAAATCTACGATCACAAAGGTATAGAAATGTACATTTCAATTCCCATGAAATTTCACTCAAAAATTATGTGTGATAAAAATTCCCACGAATTTGTTAGAAAAATATCCAATGCAGTCCCAGTTTTATATTGTACTATTATTTGAGGCCTTGTAAATCCTCATACATATAAAGATAGTAATAACAAATTATTTAGTATTAGACTTCTTAATTTGCATATAGCATCTAATCGAAAGCTGGCTGTTCGTTTGGAGAACAATTGCCCAAAAAAAAAACTATTTACACACATTTCTGCCAATGCTTCCAAAACTATACATTAAAATTAGCTTAGAACATATCACATGCAGTTTCCACCTATCGACACAAATTGCCAAGCAAATGTTTTTATGATTTTTATGACGGTATTCATTCAAATATATCATTAGCCTTAAGTTCTATAGCATAGTTTCACCATCACATGATTAGAGATACCCAGAATTTACCTGCCATAGAAAATTAACTTTGCTATAACAAAGCCAATTGCTGTTTTTGCATTTGACTTTTAATGATGTAAATACCCAGCTGTTCCGGATACTCTTGTTTATTCAATAATATCAAGTTCAAATCAATAATAAATTTATTAAATATTTCCTGTAAATCATGTACAAATTAAACAAGCCAGATTTTATATAAGAATATGCTTGGTTATAAATTTTTCTTTCTTCTGTAGGTAAAATAAATACCAAGCCATCTTCCTAATCAACACTACTTACAGAATTATTAGTTTATCAGTCCCAAGCAACTGTGAAATGGGTAGTAGCAGAACCCTAGTATTTTCCCATATAGGAAAGGTGGGCCACATGGTGGGATGGGGATGAACAAAGAAAATTAAATGCACTTTTATTTCAAAGCATGGAACTAGAAGGGACTACATGCAGATATTACCCTTTTTTTTAGCGGTAGAGAGGAAGCGGAGTGCCTCCGTAACACCTCTTCTCTTGCAAACCTAGTATTTCAAATGAATGCGGAGTTTAGTGACTGATTTGAATTTTCATACAAATCATATCATTGCTCATAACCATTCAGAAAACATACCTTAAATCTATGAACATTTTATTGACCCCTTTGATGTATAAACAAACTATAAATCAAATGTTGCCACACAGCTTTAAAAATAATTATATTCGAGAATGAAATATGATATAACATATTTTTTTTGTGTATTTATCTGGTCATACTTTATGATTTGTTTATTCCACTCCTAACCATAGTAGATTTGGTGCTATGGTCTTGAATGTTTAAAAAATTGGCATATGTCACAATGCAATGTGGAAAATTAATCCAAAATGTTTTAAAGTCATCCATGGCTGTCCTCAGTCTCATTTCAAGTCCTCAGTTTTATAATTACACACACACACACATCATAGCTACACACAAAAGAAACACACACAACACACACCATACTAACTTCTGGTTTCAAACGAACAGCAGCCTTCCACGTAAATGTTCACGCGAGTCACGCATGTTTCATGTCACACAAAAAGTCGCAAACAAAGGGTAGTAAGAAAATCAAATTTTATAGATCAAAACCGAGATAATTTTGGAGCCGAGTCCAATACTTGATCAAGTAAATCAATCATCTATACCCTGACATGTGACTCGTAAGACACAGCATGCGTGACTCGCGTGACACAAGTAGTAAATGGCTGACAGACATACTCACACTCACACATACACACAAACCACAAACATACACTCACACATACACAAACCACAGACATACACTCGCACATAGATATATGTACACACACATACATCCACATAAAAAAAGTGGTCACTGAAAAATCCACTCCATTTCTTATGTCCTAACATTGAATACCAGGTTGATGTAATTTTTGTTTATTTTTCTTAACAGGGAGATTGTTGCAGAGCTTATGGATCCAGAATTCCTTGAACACGACTCATAGTAAGTGTTGTGACCTACGACATTGCTTGACACTAGTACTTGCGCGATTGCCTGGGGCAAGTAAAATTTCATGGTGGGCAAGTAAAAGATCAAAATGTTAAAATCTATCTGCCTGATCGGGCAAGTATAATTTTGGTCAATAACTGAGCAAAAATGTCCAAAAACTTACCAACAAAAGCACACAAAACATTGAAATTTTGAAATCAGTTAACTAAATTTCATTATTTTGTTCTTTGTACATAATATTCTGTGTTTGGTTTGGAAGCTTGAGTGTAAGACAGTAACTGTTTGTTGTGTGTCTATGCATAGTATGCAGTATGCCTGTCCCACTGCACATGTCATTTATGGTGGCTTGTGCAGAATTGTAAACTTTATGACTCTTTAAATTCATAAATCCACACCTGCCAACCGTCCCAATTTTTCTGATTTTTCCAGATATTACAGTAACTAGGCGGTGCGTTCAACAACAAAAACGTAAATTAAAATAAAAATAGAACATCAATGACCAAAATAAATGAAACTACTGAACCAAGTGCATTGATTACTGTAGTGATTTTAATCCAACGCCCAAATTGTATTATGCAAATGCCGTGTTTACATTCACTGGTGAGTGCCGGAACAAAAGGTTTGTTTCATGCATGCTTTTTCTCATAAGAAAACTTTTGGTTCAGCTGTTTCAAATATTTTTCTCATTCGCACTCTAATCTCATTTTTTAATTATGTAAACTTTTTATTGTTTACTGTACCACCTAATAACTGTAATAAGACCAGAACTGCCCTGGAAAAATCGGGACGGTTGGCAGGTATGTAAATCATGCCTTTGCAAAATCAGAAATTAAAACACAAACTTCCAATGTCATAAATTGGCCTTATTGGTAAAAAGTTTGTAATAATCATTTGTATTTCTTTAATCACACTTTTTTAAATCAAATTTTCAAAATACAGAAAATTATGGGGTTTTTGTAGTGTAATTCATGAAATTTAGGTCTTTTGGACAAATTTTGCCCCCCCCCCCATTGGTTTTCGCCTCCCTAAGATTTTACCGTGGCGCTGCCCCTGCTTAAAGGTTAGTGACATGATTGGGAACACTTGAAAATGCCTCAAGAACCAAATGAGTTGAAATATATACCAACTATACACTAGCAGGAGTGGATCTCCCACGTGGGAGGATTTGTCTGTAATTTGTTTACTTAAGGAGAATCAAGCACAAACATAGGAGTATCTTAATTTTATCCGGGGACAATAAAAATAAGCCCCATAGAGAGCCACACAGCAGGTTTCCGTAATAGGAGTGATATTGACATTATTTCAGAATGAGTCAACGTTTGACTACAAGATTTTCACAGGAGAATCCTTGCATAGTTTACTTGATTCTAGAGTAGTTTCAGCCCAAGTTGAGGATTATCCCCAATCATGTTATTTACCTCTAAAGGTACTGGTTCAAGACTATCAACTAACAACTTTACCTGTACCTAACTTTTATATCTAAACACTACACAAAAAATAAGTTCCCCCTTTTTGAAAATTCCATAACTTTTTAACGAAATGGTTTTGAGCAGAATAATTTGGCAGGAGTGTTTCTGCACTCATTGACTAACTTCTGTGTGAAAATGTGATTGATCCGTCAAGTCATGCATGCGTGAGCACGTAATAAAAGCAAAAATGTCACTTTTCAAAAGTCACAAGGGTCATTTTGAGGAATTTGTGATGCAGGATTTTGACAAATTCTGTTTCTGTTGAATGATTAAGCGCTATTTATGTTAATCAGCTATCGTTTGACCCCCTAACAATTCTTTTGGCGCTTTTCGCATATTCACGCTTCAGTGAGCTCAATTTAACAATTTCCATCCATCCTCAATTTTGAAATTGTAAAATCCATTAAGTTTATTGAAAAAATTGAAATCCGATATTTTTCAGCAAAGTGTATCTTTACACGTTGTATTGACATAAGAGGTTGTAACCATTTCAGGGTTCAGTGAGCACACTTTATAAATAAAGCAAAAAATACCATTATTTACCATTATTTTGGCATAAGACATGACTCCTGTGACTTTTGAAAAGTGATATTTTTGCCTTTAATTCATGCTCACTCATGCATGGCTTGACGGATTAATCTTATTTTCACACAGAGGTTAGTCAAGGAGTGTGGAAATGTTCCTGTCAAGTTATTTTGGTAAAACTTTTTTCTTTAAAAAGTTATGGTATTTTGAACAAGGGGGAACTTACATTTTTCTAGTAGTGTTTATATTCACTCTCACATTTTTCTTCATTATCATCATCCCTCCTCATCAATCCAGCATCATCTTCTGCCAGCTGATGGACGTGGCAGAGCCCTGGTTCCAGCACGGCCAGGACTTCCCCCAGCCGGGGGGTGGCTTCCTCCAGTCGGAGCCCTTCTCCAAGCCGCCGGAGTTCAACCCTTCCTCCCCACTGGTCAAGAAGCTGAACAGGATACAGGAGATCATCTTGAAGAAACACGACTATGAGCTGTACTCCTACCTCCACAGGCTGGACATCCAGCCCCAGATATATGGCATGTGAGTTAAATCCCCTTCATATCAAAACACCCAACTGCAATCCCATGCTCCTCTGGATCGGCATTCCTTCGCAAACTCCGTAATATCAATCTGACAACACCATATCAATACCGGATTAAAGTCCCTTTCGTATCGATGGGGCCCATTTATATCAAAATCTTGTTTCTGTATTTGTCACCATGGTTCACTTTCCCATGCGGCAGAAAATTGCATCGGCCGGAAGCTGGGAAATACCCTCCTTGCAGTGCATTGTGGTCACAGGCCTGGCCTGGCTAAGTTCACATGGATGTTCTGTGAGTAATGTACCATACTTGCTACCAGCCTGGTGTGTGAGTAGGAAATGTTCAATGAACTTTGACCTTT
The DNA here is from genome assembly GCA_001188425.1 of Eucidaris tribuloides. Classification (NCBI taxonomy): domain Eukaryota; kingdom Metazoa; phylum Echinodermata; class Echinoidea; order Cidaroida; family Cidaridae; genus Eucidaris; species Eucidaris tribuloides. The sequence continues at coordinate 26,966 of JZLH01S0122918.1, forward strand.
TCACTCACTTTAGCAAATTTAGTACGGTGCTGAGTGGGGTTCATTTCTTATTGCACTTAATCAGGTGTTGATCCGGCGCTGTTCCAGAGCGAAATCACCTTCGGAGGTGGTTTAAATTATTGCTGGATTAGAATAACCCGGGTTAAGTCACTTCATATCAAACTTTAATCGGGTGTTGAGATGGAGACAGATGTCAATATGAAAGGGGACTTGTCAGGATTTTGAAACAAAGCAGTAATAAGATAAAAAATAATTGAATTAACCCAATGGCTACGGGAACCGGATGTGTCCTGTGTTAACTCTATGGGATTTTCAGAATCTCGGAGGCAACGGGTTAATTGACCTGTCACTACAAAACAAACAATTAGTGGGAGAATTAAAATTTGTTTTATAATATAAAGTGGTATATAGTTTATCAAGTACATGCAAAACAAACCCTTTTAAAATGGCACTTAAAATGTCTGGATTGCTACTGAGGCTGTCATGAAACAAACGATCGGGATCATTCAAGCGTGTTGTCGTCAGCTCTTATTTTTACCAAACCAGACTATTCAGCCCCAAGGCTTTTGCGAGATGTGAAGGTTTATAACACAATCTTTCAACCATGCATCTGTTTCATTTCTGTCACATTACAGACGCTGGATCAGACTGCTCTTCGGCCGTGAGTTCACCTTCCAGGACCTGATCGTTCTGTGGGATGCCATCTTTGCTGATAGTGTCATGCTGGATCTGGTTGACTACATCTTTGTAGCGATGTTGCTGAAAATCAGAGAACTTTGTAAGTCACGATGACATTTCGCTGCTTCCATTCTTCATTGAGCCTGAGAGCAGGGCTGCCAACTCTCATGCAATAAGCGTGAGACTCACGCATTTTGGTCCTTTCTCACACCAATATTTTGCCAAATATTTCATACATTTCTATGTGATCTCACGCAATTGGACTCTTCCGTTATATCATCGGCCTATGGGAGTCTCACGCTATTTCATTCACTGAGATTGGCAGCCCTGTGAGAGGGTGGTCACAATTCATGTAAAAATGACAAATTTTTACTTGTTTGGTTGTTGTTTACTACAGCTTGAAGTGACGTTGTTATAGTTTTTGAAAGAGTGATGTAAAACTTTGTAAGATCAACCAAAACTATACTGTAGGTTTAAGTCATTTGCCAATGCAATAACACTACATAATAGCATTATACTCATACATCTGCTCTCTTTTCACTTGGACAAACTAATCCTAAAGTTGAATACCATAAAAATTCCTTGAATTTGACTTTGGCCTTGAAAATTATGTGAATTTTGTATAACCTTTAAAAAATTCCATGAAATATGCCTAGATATATTTTTGTGAAATCCTTGAAAATTTTTCATTCATATTTTCAGTAACTTGTAGTGAATGTTGAATGTTAATAAATTTTGAAGAAAACGTAATCAAATGCGTGCCTTACCTCAGATGTGCATGTATCTCATCCCAGTAAGGAGGCCTTGAAATGAAAAGTCAAACCTTCAAAAAGTCATCAACATGTCCTTGAATTTTGATTGTCACACAGGGTTAGTATGGGTCAGGGAAATTTGGGAAAGTCAGGGATTTTGAAAATATATTTTCAGAAGCAGAAATACAGGGAATCCATCAATTTCTTCTGGAGAGTCAGGAAAGATCATTTATTCAAGATATTTTGAAAAAGACCCTTGATTAGGAGCTTGCTATTATTGTAATCATATTTTTATGCACAATAAAATGTAGAAACTGTCATAGAATTTAACATTTTCTGCTCTGAAAACTCAGGGAATTTTGAAAATGTGTAAGTGTATGAACACTGAGTCAATGAATTTAATCCTTTGCATGGGAATGTTGCAATTTTGCACATTCGTACAATTATATTCAACAATCATAATAATAGGTTTTCTCTGTAACGTCATACGAGAAAAGCTTACAAATGACCATAATGCTTAAAGTGATAGGCTAACATTGTGGAGCTTCAATTTTAAAAAATTGTCAAATTTTGATATCTGAACTACATAGTAGTGTTCATATGGACAAATAAACACCCTAGAATAAAAAAAGTTTGGAAAGTTACACTGCCAGTGGCAAGTTATGCATGAATAAACAATTAAAACTCGGGGCGAGTTTAAATAGCCTAGGTGTACACACAGTAAGTCTATGGGAGAAAATGGGCAGGTGAATCCGATCAACTTACAATTTTCACCTGTTTAAAGCACTAACTAATCATTTTGAAATACAATTTTTTCAGGGCGTCATTTTTAGACCTTATCAAAGACAATGGTAGCATGGGGAATCATGTAGCTCAGATTTTTTTAACTGTGGTAAATGTTAGCCAATATCTTTAAGCAATATCTATAAAATAATGACCAATATCAATGGTGTAGTAACAAAAACAAGATTTAAAGAAAATATCAAAATAAAAATTGTCATTATTAT
>JZLH01S0122971.1:13658-26468 GCA_001188425.1 Eucidaris tribuloides
AATTTGCGCTGGTATGATTACTAGCATGGAATCCCGAAGCCCCATATGATTTTGAGTCAAAAGGTCAAGAGTGTCAGGTCACAGCTGACAATGTTTTCATTTTCCGCGTTACTGGCTGGGGCGTTATTTATGTGTGATCGCGCCAGCGACACTCTTGTTTTAATATATATAATGCACAGCTCTTGTATGAGTGATCTGGTGCAAATTATGTGCTCTTTTTCCTACTTTGAAGAAGTCCAGATCGCACTTCACTGCACCCTTTGAGTTTCAATCCATGTTAAAGTTAACATGGGATGAGGAATATCACTAATTCACTCATCAGGACTGTATTTTGTTTAATATTTCTTCTATTGTCATTTTCCTGTTGTACCTTCTCTCTGTTTTCATTTAGATTCATTGTCGGACAAAGATGTGAGTCACTCAGATGTCAACCTCTCTCAAGAAAACAGTGATGCATCAATGGAGAATGTCCTTCCAAGACCAGAAAAATTTGTGTTGAAAAGGTTGCAGCTTCGTTTACGTGACTGCATGGGTATGAGAACTTGTACTAATGACATTACAGCACAGAAGAAACGTACTGTTTTACGTAGAAAAAGAGGCATTGCAGTATACAAAAGATCTACAAGGAGACAGATACATCATGAATGTAAAGAATGTAGTAAAACATTCAGTGATTCTAGTGTTCTCGCAAGACACATGAAATTTCATAATGAAGAAAATCAATCTGTGCGAGAAGTACCTTGTAAAGATTTAGAGCAGACAAATGGACTTGACTCGGCCTTGACATCCCTAAACGGAGGGAAACTGTACTCTCATGAAAAACGTACAAATGAACATGCCTTAAGTGCAACAGACCAAGTTTCCATGCAAGAAACACAAAATAGATACAAATGTATAGAGTGTGGTAAAGAGTTCAAGCGAAAATGTCATTATGCTAGACACATGAGGATTCATTCTGGAAGAAGATCATATAAATGTGAAGAATGTGGTAAAGTATTTAGACATTTGAGTACGTTCACCAAACACAAGCGAAGTCACACTGGAGAAAAGCCATATAAATGTCAAGAGTGTGGTAAAGCATTTGGATATATGAGTGTTTACACCAGACACAAGAGAATTCACAGTGGAGAAAGGCCATATGAGTGTGAAAGGTGTGGTAAAGCATTCATGGTTAGAGTTAGGCTTAGAGAACACATAAGGACTCACACTGGGGAGAACCCATTTAAATGTAACAAGTGCGGTAAAAAATGCCGTGACAGAAGTCACCTGAACAAACATATGATCTCTCACAGTCGAGAAAGTCCATATAAATGTAAAGAGTGTGGCAAAGAATTTAGATATTTGAGTACGTTCACCAAACACAAGCGAAGTCACACTGGAGAAAAGCCATATAAATGTAAAGAGTGTGGTAGAGAATTTCGATATTTGAGTATGTTCACCGAACACAAGCGAAGTCACACTGGAGAAAAGCCATATAAATGTCAAGATTGTGGTAAAGCATTTGGATATTTGAGTGTTTACACCATACACAAGAGAATTCACAGTGGAGAAAAGCCTTATCAGTGTGAAAAATGTGGTAAAACGTTCATGGTTAGAGTTAGGCTTAGAGAACACATAAGGACTCACACTGGGGAGAACCCATTTAAATGTAACAAGTGCGGTAAAAAGTGCCGTGACAGAAGTCACCTGAACAAACATATGATCTCTCACAGTCGAGAAAGTCCATATAAATGTAAAGAGTGTGGCAAAGAATTTAGAAATTTGAGTACGTTCACCAAACACAAGCGAAGTCACACTGGAGAAAAGCAATATAAATGTAAAGAGTGTGGTAGAGAATTTCGATATTTGAGTATGTTCACCGAACACAAGCGAAGTCATACTGGAGAAAAGCCATATAAATGCCAAGAATGCGATAAAGCATTTGCAAGTTTGAGTACTTTCACCATACACAAGAGAATTCACAGTGGAGAAAGGCCATATGAGTGTGAAAGGTGTGGTAAAGCATTCATGGTAAGAGTTAGGCTTAAAGAACACATAAGGACTCACACTGGGGAGAACCCATTTAAATGTAACGAGTGTGGTAAAAACTGCCGTGACAGAAGTCACCTGAACAAACATATGATCTCTCACAGTCGAGAAAGTCCATATAAATGTAAAGAGTGTGGTAAAGACTTGAAACGAAAATATGCCTTGATAGAACACATGAAGAGTCACACTGGGCAGAAGCCATTTAAATGTAAAGTTTGTGGTAAAAAATGCAGTTCCAGAAGAAATTTGAACAAACATATGGTGACTCATAGACCAGGAAAGCCATACAAATGTAAAGAGTGTGGTAAAGAGTTCAGTCTCAAAAGTAATCTGAGCAGACATATGGTGTTTCATGGAGAAATGCCATATAAATGTAAAGTATGTGGTAAAGCATTTAGTAAAAGAGGTCATTATACAATTCATGCACAGACTCACACTGTGGAAAAACCATTTAAATGTATTGAGTGTGAAAAATCATTCTGGCACAGATCACATCTTAGTCGACACATGCATAATCATTCTGGAGTAAAGCCATTTAAATGTAAAGAATGTGGTGAAGTATTTGGGAAAACAAGTGATTTTACAGAACACATGAGGATCCACACACTAGAGAAGCCATTTAAATGTAAAGAGTGTGGCAAAGAATTCAATCATAACAGTTCTATGAGGAAACATATGTTAACTCACAGTGATGATAGACCATATAAATGTGAAGAATGTGGTAAAGCATTTTTTCAAAGGATAATACTAATAAATCATGAGAGAACTCACACTGGAGAAAAGCCATTCAAATGTGACGTGTGTGGTAAAGCGTTTTCTCGAAAGACAACAAGGATAAATCATGAAAGGATTCACAGTGGAGAAAAGCCATTTAAATGTGATGAGTGTGGTAAAGAATTCAATTATAAGACTTCTCTGAGGAAGCATATGATAACTCACAGTGAAGATAGACCATTTACCTGTAAAGAATGTGGAAAATCATTTAGGCATCAACTTGTTCTAACAAAACATATGACGATTCACAGTGGAGAAAAGCCATATAAGTGTAACGAGTGTGGTAAAGCATTTCGACTTTTGCATTATCTCAGCAGACACAAGAAGAATCACAGTGGAGAAAAGCCTTATCAGTGTGAAAAATGTGGTAAAACGTTCATACTACGAAGTAGTCTTCTAGTACACGCAAGGACCCACACTGGGGAGAAGCCATTTAAATGTAACATTTGTGGTAAAAAATGCTGTGCCAAAAGTAATTTGAACAAACATATGGTGACTCATAGTCAAGAAACGCCATACAAATGTAAAGAGTGTGGTAAAGAATTGAAACGAAAAAGTTGCTTGAAAGAACACATGAAGCTTCACACTGGGGAGAGGCCATTTAAATGCCAAGAATGCGATAAAGCATTTGCAAGTTTGAGTACTTTCACCATGCACATGAGAATTCACAGTGGAGAAAGGCCATATCAGTGTAAAATGTGTGGTAAAGCATTTAGACTAAAGGGTAATTGTAAGAAACACGAAGAGTCACACTGCAGAGAAACCACTGTAACGTAAAGACTGCGGTACAGCATTTAATCTTGGGATTAGTCTTAGCTCACACCTCCAAAGTACGATTTTGTAACTGAGAGTAAGCTTTATTTTTATGCCTCCGCAACGAAGTTGCCGGAGGCATTATGTTTTCGGGTTGTCCGTCCGTGCGTCCGTCCGTTTACCGGATCTCGTTACCGCGATAACTTGAGAACCCCCGATCGGATTTTGATGTAACTAGGACCAAGTATGTACTATGAGCCACCAATGAACTGATTTAGATTTGGACTCTGAAAGGTCAAAGGTCACCCGGCCTTAAAAATGTCTGATTTGGGCATCGTACCAGCAAGCGATAACTGAGAGCGGTTTAGTCAGACTGGTCTTGTAATTGGTGAAGGAAAAAAATGTATTATGAGGCACCAATGAACTGATTTAGATTTTTGGACCTCTAAAGTCAAAGGTCACCGGGCCTGAAATATTGCTGGATTCTGTGCTTCGTTACCAGTGATTAACTGAAACCCCCAATTCGGATTTTGATGTAACTGAAGGACCAAGTATGAACTATGAGCCACCAATGAACTGATTATATTTTGGAGCTGAATAAGTCAAAGGCAAAAGTCATCCGAGCTTAAATTATGTCTGATTTGGGCCGTTATCCGCGATAACTTGAGAGCGGGTAGTCGTATAGTCTTGTATACTTGGGCGAGAGTATGTATTATGAGGCAGCCAATGATGATTAGATTCTGGACCTCGGAAAGGTCAAAGGTCAAAGGTCACATCGGGCTTGAAAAATATGTCTGATTTGGCTCGTTACTGCGATAACGTTGAGAGCGGGTTAGTCAGACTGTCTTGTCACTGGCGTGAAGTAATGTATTATGGAGGCACATGAACTATTAGATTTTTTGGACCTTCAAAGGTCAATAGGTCACCGGCCTGAATATATGTCTGATTTGTGCTCGTTACCGGGATCTGTGATAATTTAGAACCCCCATCGGATTTCTGATGTAACTAGGACCAAGCTATGACTATGAGCCTACCAATGTAACTGATTAGATTTTGGAGCGAAAGGTCAAAGGTCAAGTCAGATCCTAATATGTCTGATTGGTCTCGTTTACTGCGATAAACTTCAAGAAAGTAAAATTGGATTTTTCATGTGTAATTGGAGTGAGTATGTATTGATTAAAGCCCCAATGAACTGATTTAAATTTTTGGAGCTGAAAGTCAAAGGTTCAGTCAAACCGGGCTTAAATACTGTCTGATTTGGCTCGTTCCTGGTACGCGATATACATTGAGAGCGGCTAGTCAGAGTTGTCTTGTAGACCTTTGTGTGAAGAATGGTATTATGACGGCCCAATGAACTGATTAGATTTTGGACCTGCAAGGTCAAAGGTCTAAAAGGTCACCGCCTTAATAATGTCCTGACGTGGGCTCGTTACCCCTGAATATACTTTTAAATGAAAGATTGGAATTTTTCATGTACTTGGTGAAGTATGATTATAGCCACCTCATGAACTGATTAGATTTTTGAGTTTAAAAGGTCAAAGGTCCAAAGGTCCACCGACCTGTAAATTATTTCTGATTGGCTGCGTTACCCGTGGTTAGTTTGTGCGGATAACTTGGAAGCAACGGCCCAATTTTCATTGTAACTTGGGTGAAGTATGTATGTATAGAGCCACCACTGAACTGAATTAGATTTTGGAGTTTAAAGGTCAAGAGGTCAAAGTCACGGGCCCTGAAAATATGTCTGATGTCGGGTTCGTTACCATAATACTTGAGAGGCGCCTGGTCGGAGTTGTCATGTTATCTTTGGGTGAAGTAATGTATTATATAGGCACCCAATAAACTGCATTCAGATTTTTGGACCTGAAAGGTCAAAGTACGCGCCTTAATATGTCTGATGTTGCGGCCTCGTTACCGTCGTGATAACTTGAAGAATCTTGGCGGTTGGATTTTCATGTAATTCGTTGGTGAAGTAAGTATTATGAGCAACCATCTGAAAGAGATTAGATTTGGAGCTGAAAGGTGCAAGAGGTCAGAGTAGATTTCTGATATTGTTTTCATATACCATTTTAACTTACCCTAAATCTGGACCCGGGGGGGGGGGGGGCTAAAATAGCCCCCCTTCCTCGACAAAGTTCGGTCATTTCTGCCGCGCAGAAATTTTGACCAGCCGCTTGCTGACTTTCTTACTTTCAAACGTTGCGCATTTTGTCTCTTTTGAGACGCAAATTTGCGACATCCGGCGGTACGGCGGTTCGGAGTTAACCATCTTTCGTAACTTACATGTCAACCCAAAAATCGCTCAAAATTATGAAATCGTGTGTTATTTAAATGCAGAATTATGTTTTTCAGCCCCAAATTCATCAAATGTATGATTATTTGTTTACTTTTAACTCGATTGGAATATCTAATTAATTTCTATGCTGTTTATGATCGCAAAGAGTTCCCCGAGAATTTCATCGATAAAAACAATAAAAAAACAAAGTCAATAAAAACATTAAGAAAATAACGGGTGCGGCAGGATACCCATCGCTGCGCGACGAATGCTCTAGTTTTGTATTGAAGGTTACCTTACAGTACACGTGAAAATTCCCACTGGATGACTATTTAAATATTTTGTCAATCTTTCACAAAGTATTCTGTTGTCACCCCAGACATCAGAAAACATCAAACTTACTGAACATTATATGTTTAAAGTACACGAGAACACATATCGGTATGTACATTACCCATAGGAAATTTTGGAAAGACCCCTCCCCCCCCCCTAAAATTGTACATTATGGGTAATAGTGGAGAGTTTCAGAGCGAGCAACAGTTTTCGGGCAATGATAGATCATACAGGTGTACATGTATCCAAAAACACAGTTTGCCAAAGAATTTATGTTTCATTATTTAACAAACCTATATCTTGGCTTAAAAGTGCAAGTTTAGTTTTGCCGATTTTCTTTTATTTGAGAGGTTTACGGCTAAACGTCATATCCCACGAATTACAGATTCTGAATGTCTTTAGTTCTTTTTAAAATTAATTAATGAAAAATCTCTCAACAATGTTTTACATTATAGCATCCCAAGGGTTAATAAGGTTTTAAAGATTGTGTCAGGGATGTGCAAGTCCATTACTTCCCTTCATTATCAATACCAAATGGTAGTTTAGTACTTACAAATGGTGTGTTGAATGTTTGAGGTCCATACGTCATGAATTGGTTGTTTTATGAGAAAAACTAATAACGACGTGTTACCAGAATGTTGTTCTTTCCGTGAGATTTAATTTTGCTCAAACTGCGAATCGCGGTTATGTGTATCGTCGCAAAACCAACGGAGCGCACTGATTGGTTAAACGGCTAATCTCCACACGACCTTTGGCTAACGGCTGATCGGACAATTTTGGAACGGCACGTGCACGTTTGACGTCGCAGATTTTTTGAAAATGCTTCCCAGCAGTTTGAAAAAGGCTGAAGTTTAACCGTCCAGATTTTCACCAAAACTCAATATTTTACCCCAAGTCTCTATGAGAGGTGTTTATTTATATTAATCTTCACATTGGATATGGTTTCAGCTGATTTAATTCATTTAGATATTTTTTGACGTGCAAATGAACGACACAGTCTTTAAGGTTATCTGAATTATACTTCATCAGAAAGATCAGAGTCTGATCTTTATCCAAGTTCCCTATTAAATTAGTGTAAAAGTTGAGAGATTTGACCCACATGATAATGTTTGAATGGACAAATACTCTACAAGACAACATTTAAAAGGTTATGCTGTCATTAGCAAAATATGTACAGATGAATATTGGGCAGTGGAATTAATCTTCTGTCAACAAAAAATTTATTACACAGCAGTTTATAGGAAAAAATGGAAAATACTCATTGATTGTTAAAAGCACTGAGTGATTACTTTGAACTGCAATTTTCTAGGGTTTAAGTTTTTGCCATAATCAGACACAGTAGTAGCATGGAGGATGATGTTACTCAGATTTTTAAAACCAGAAACATTAAACTATGTCTGTACAGTGTGATGAAGTGTTTGGTCAAGAAAGTAATCCATCCACACACAAGAAACTGCATGAAACTTGTCACTATCAAGCACAAAGTTAAGTAAATTTTCCAGTAATTTCAATGATCTTGCTGAACACACACACACACACACACACACACACACACACACATACCAACAAGAGCTACATTAGTGGGGGTGCTCCTTTATGTGCAGTGTGGGTGTTCCATAATAGGTATAAAAACACATAGTGAGTGTATGATTTTAACCCCCACAATGCCGAATTACGCCCACAATGTAACCTCATACTTAAACATACACCCACAATGTACCTCCTGCACGCCCGCAACATACAATAGACACACAACACAAAAAAGACATACCACATCATTATGGGAGGAAAAAAATTTAAAAAATGGTTCACTTTAGCACGCCCACTGTGTTGTTTCAAACCGTTTAAAAATGTTTCATTCTGGGGGTACCCCCACAATGTATAACCTCAAACTTAAACATACACCCAAAATGTACCTCCTGCACACACACACCCACACACACATACACCCCAAAATGTCATTGTGTTGACAAGATACATCTCTGCACGATTGTTGCTCATAGGTCTCTCGAATATGAGGATTGGTCGTGGAGAATTGCCTGTTTACTTATAAAGAGTGCAGTCAAGTAGTTAGTTCATGGATGAGTGTTAGCCTATATGAAAAAAATAACATGGGGTAAATGTGAATTAGTGTGAAGAGTGGTACAGCTATAATGTGTTTATTTGTTGAGCTCTAATCTCATACTCCTGTAAAATAGATTCACAATATAATAAAATGTTAAGATATGTATCTAGACTGCAAACTATCTGAAGCATATTTTGCGACTTTCCTTGTGTGCGCAATACTGGTTACATGTCTGGATGGATTTCATTCAAATTTTATATGGAAATTGTGTCATGAGAAAAATCAGCAGCCTCTTATTTTGGGTGATAGGTGTTCCCTTAATGTTCCTACTTTTTCACCCAAAATGGGGACTTCTGGTGAGGTTCCTTGTGTGCCTTGTATCAAAGCAAAGTTACTAAATGAATTTTCATGTAATTCTGTATATGGATGTACTATGCAGAGCCCCCCCCCCCCCCCCCCCCCAACAGGTGTTCATCCTAACTAGGCCGGGGTGTTTTGGGAGATCAGCTTCACAGGCCCTATTGATATCTTGGCTGTCGACCACGCGATTGTGACGAAAATTGGCACGCATGTTGCCTGTGACGTAATACATGTAATAATGATAGTAGTGGGTATTTATATTGTGCACTTTACCTATCAACAAAATGGTATAGTTATTTTTTCTTTAAATTGTTTCTAGCTAATTTATGCATAATTTATATGTGTGATATCATACTCTTTGCTCTAACTCACTAAATCAATGTCCAATATGCAAATCTTGGCAAATATACTTGTGATATTGGAATCAATTCTTCATGTATTTTATGGTTTTACTATTTCTTATGTTTTACTGGGGGTTTTTTTCAATGAATTTGTCAGAGAAAAATGGTCATGAATCATGGTGGTGAGTGCTTTTTGCGTTATGGACATATTGCACGAAACGTTGAGAGGTCAATGGTCAATATTAGCATTGACAATCCAAAACGGAAGTTATTTCAGCACAATTAGAAAAATCTAAACAAATTAACAATCTAAATTGAAGACATTATTTAACATTGTAGAAGCTTCATTAAAAAGTGGTAAAACTTTGATGTCAGTGCTACATTACAGGATGAAGTATAAGAAAAAGCTTTATCTTTGGAAAGTAGATCAGGTTTTCATGTTACACACTACTTGACACACTGGACCTCTACTTTGGAATTCGTCGTCCAAATCTGTCACAAATTCCTCCACTTTAAGTGCTTTCATGCAGAAGTTATAACATTACTTAATCGTTAAATGCAATTGGACTTGTTAGATACTGATACAATGTATGTTAAACATGTAAATGCTACACACGATGAATTTATCCACTTGTTGCCACTTTGGGGAAACGGGATCTACACTCAGCAAAAAATGAAAGTAAACACTTTTTCAAGTTTACATTTGTAATATATAACTTTGATAAAAATCAATTAATTATATACCAAATTAAAGGCAATTTACTTCTCTTTCAGCCTGTGAGGGTAATTTAAAGATAAATTTTATGCATGAGTGATCACATGCATTTTATCCCCAAAGGTGCAAAAGTAAAAATTGCAAAAATGGACCATAATCCACTGATATTTAAATGGCACAACACAGTCAATGGAAACAAAAGATTAGACTTAGACAATGGCTTTATCTTTGAATAAACAACAGAATTTGTTAAAACTGCAAGACTGAGTCGTTTTGTCTTTTTACCAACAAAGAGAGGGGAAGAGAGAGAGAAAGAAGCTTCTCTACAGCCTTCAACTTAAGAAAATGTTTGAATGTTTGACATGTAACCGCCCTTGTGTCTGTACTCTAAATCCAATTAAAACTTCTTAGACTTAGGAGAAGCTTCTTTCTCTCTCTCTTTCTTTGTTGGTAAAAAGACAAAACGACTCAGTCTTGCAGTTTTAACAACTTTTGTCCTATATTCAAAGATAAAGCCGTTGTCTAAGTCTGATCTGTTGTTTCCATTGCCTGTGTTGTCAGCGGATTATGGTCCATTTTTGCATTTTTTACTTTTGCACCTTGAGGGATAAAAATGCATGTGATCACTCTTGCATAAAATATTTCTTCAAATTACTCCCACAGATTGAAAGAGAATTAAATTGCCTTTGATTTGATATATAATTAATTGATTTTTATTAAAGCTATATACACTGTATTACAAATGAGAACTTGAAAAAGTGTTTACAATCTTTTTTTGCTGAGTGTATTAACCTTTATATTGTATTTTACTTTGTTAACCCATCCCTCTATGAAGTTGGAGGGGGATGAATAGTACGCAGCTGTCCGTCCATAAACACTGGTTTCCATTTGATAACTTTAGTAATGTCTAACAGGTTTTAATGACATTTTGATATGAAAGTTCATGTACGTGATATCAAATCACAGCCTCAGTTCGATTTTGAAGTATGTTCATCAAAGGTCAAAGTTCATAGCTCGTTGAATACAAAAATAGCAATTTAACTGGTTCCATTCGATAACATCAGTAATGTTTTATGGTTCTTATGAAATTTGGTATGAAGGTACATGAACATGATATAAAAATATAGCCCAAGATTGATTGTGGAGTATTTAGATCGAAGGTAATCAAAAAATAATGTTCAATTAATACTATTTTCTCATTTTTTTTTTTTTTAGGGGGGGGGGGGGTAGATACACAATGTATAAATTGGGACAGGATGGGTTGTGATGCTGGCGGCATAGGGATACTTAGTGATCGTGAAATCACTTGCTTGTAATATTTCATTTGATTGATTTCTATTAATGTTAAGAACACACATGCTATAATTTGCTGCATTAAGCATACATTTGTTATACACTTTAGATATACATGTATATTTTTATAAATCTTTAAGAAATATATTTTTGGTTTTTGTGTTTGTTCATATTGTATTATTTGATTATGTATATACATGTTTGTACTTATTGTGCGAGTTGCTTATTGATGATACACGTGATATGTTAATAAAACATTTGAAAATTATTATTAAAAAAACAAGGTGTGTATAGGTGTGGATGTGTGTTTGTGTGTGTGTGCGCGCGCGTGTGTGTATGTGTGTGTGTGTGTGTGTGTAGGTGTGTGTGTGTGTGTGTGTGTGTGTGTGTGTGTGTGTGTGCGCGCACGCGCGCGTGTGTGTTGCCCTTACGAGAGCTACATTGTGGGGGTAATATGCATGTGGAATATGATTATGTTAGGCTATACATGTACAGTGTGTCTCAAAAATAATTGTGCAAGTCAAAAGCGCCCTCTGTGGTAATGGAGAAAACTCTTTTGTGATGTCATGCTTCCATTACCATCAAGGGCATAGTCTAAACTTTCAAATGCCGTTTGTTCTGTTTAGTTTGCTCGGAGTTTGCTTGATTTAATCCCGAGATATGTTCAGTTAACAACGAAAAAGTAAAATCACAAACGTGCCAACGGTGCCACTTTTACTGCAGTCACTGATAGCATCGGGCCTACTTCCTGTAAAAGTGACACAATTGTCATTCCATCGTTTAGTTGTTTACAAGATAACTCGAGATCAAAACAAGCAAATTGAACAGAATAAACAAAGTTTGAAAGCTAGGACTTTGCCCTTAATGTTCATGTAAACATGTGTCACAGCATTTTTTTCTAAATGTCAAAGAGGGGGATTTACACTTGAACAATTTTTTGAGACGTGCTGCAGCATGTCATGAAAGAATGTGCAAGTAAAAAGCGCCTTCTTCGGCAATTAGAAAATATGCTTGTGGCATGAAACTTTTAGCTTTCAAATGCTGTTTGTTCAATTTGCCTGTTTTAATCTCGAGATTTGTTGTAAACAACAAAAGGATGGAGTCACAATTATTGTGTCACTTTTATACGGGACTGTAGTAGAAGTAGTCTCGTTGCCAGACGCAGTGAATGGACCAGTAAAATGAATACACACTGTATTTCTACTCCATTCGCGGCCGGCCTATGCTTCGCAGAGGCGGAGTCTGGAATTCAGACTATAGTAGAAGTGGCACAATTGTGATTTTACCCTTTCTTATATTCTTATTTAGATTAACATATCTCAAGATTAAGACTATGTTCTTGAGGTTGATGCAAGCTTCATGTAACACGAGTATTTTCTAATTGCCAAAGAGGGGCGTTTTTCACTAGCACAATTTTTTTTTTGAGACCCACTGTACATGTATTATTTCGCCTTTCGGGGTTAACCCTACGATGACATGCATTAAAACGTGATACAACAACGCGCGGGGTGGTATAGCTACAGAAAAGCCCAAACGGTTCAGTGAGAGTAATGGTTCTAGGACAACTACCCCCTGGACAACTACCCCCCGGACAACTACCACCCGGACAATTCCCCCGGAGGACCAATTCCCCCCTAGGACCAAGTTCCCCCCTAGGACAACTACCCCGCAAGACAACTACCCCCAGGACAATTCCCCCCCGAGGACAATTCCCCCGGACAACTACCCCCTAGGACAACTACCCCCAGGACAATTCCCCCCTAGGACAAGTACCCCCAGGACAATTCCCCCCTAGGACCAATTACCCCCCGGACAACTACCCCCACGGACCAATTCCCCCCTAGGACCAACTACCCCCGGACAACTACCCCCGGAC
>JZLH01S0122982.1:0-15948 GCA_001188425.1 Eucidaris tribuloides
TTAAAATCTCCCTCCTGTAACAACTTTGAAGATAAGTATTAGATTTTTGACATCCTCTTCAATAGAAGGAAACTATTTTTTAGTGAAAATTTCCAGAAAATGGATGGTGAACTTGTGTTATATTGTTGCGCTTCAAGACACCATTGTTGTAACCTATAAATTACAAGAAATTCTAGATGTGTACATGTACTTCTTGGTCTTAATACTCCAGCCAGAATGTGTTTTTTGGAGCAACAGTTTATTGCTCCCTGTACATCAAGCGCAAAAGGCATGGATATTTCTGTTCTCATTGACACTAAATTAAGATCCTTTACTTACATTTATCTTAGCCATTGATTAATAAATTTCCTTTTCCAGATCAAACGAAAACTCCCCAATTGCCCCTTTTTTTTCCATGTGTCGAAAAGAAAGGAAACACTCATTCATTCTTGTTCTGCGATGGAAAAGGTCACTCACTGTGGCCGAGGTTGGAGATTGTAATTACACAGAAAACTCCCGCATTTCTATAACTAAGTATGAAAAAAAAATTGTATATGCAGTGATAAATTTGTTCATAATTGTTTTTACTATTGAAGTATATTTATTCTTGCAAATTTAGAAACAAGCTTCCAACTTTGTCATGAATAAATTTTTGTTAAGAAGCAAAAACAGTTAGAATATTTAGCCAGCCAAAAAAAAAACACACATTAAGGTACCTTTGTCATTTAAAAAGGGCTTTGAATGTACTTTTTATAGATTCTGAGATTTGCGCCATTTATAGTTAACATTAACTCTGGGAAAATCTTCTTTCCCTTCATTTTATTTTATTTATAATTTGCACTTTTCATTGCCAACTTCTCTGTTAATTTCTGTCCTCTTAGGTAAATTTTCCCCACGATGCCAGGCTGTGCTGCTGACTTCTTAACTATAAACTTTCCCGTGCTAATACAACCATGATTCAACTGACGCTTTGTTTACTTATAGTCTAGGGATCGTGCGAAATTGTTCAGATGATGATAAAAGCCATAAAATTTCCACATGTACGTCACACATCTTACCATTTCAGATTGGAGCCATATGCAAAACGTACATAGCCTAGCAACGGTTGCCAAGAAATATTTTCCATAGAATCCAACATGTAATATACCTGCAACCAATTTTACGAACAATTTTAAGTATTTCAACATCTGCAGCGTCACTCTTCATACCAACACCATCTAAGCCATATATGTCATATCAAGAACAGGCTAGCAAACATATTTTCCTTGCAACCTGCCATATTTGATGTTTGCAGACAAGTTACCAACATTGTACGTATTCATTGATACTTATGCTTACTATCTAAAGTTTTAGACACGGCAGGAAGTGGTAGCTCGTTGTAATATGTTGGAAAACTGAATTTGCAGAGCCACAACATAATTACACACAACCATATCAAACTAACAGAAGGAAGTTCCAACTATGAAAAGATTCTCATCATTACTCAGCATTTAAGAAAGGAAGAAATGACTAATGGAAATAAGCCTGGGCTGATTACACAAGGATGATGAATAAAACTCATTGTGGATATGGAATGCCTCCTTTTGAATTTGGAAAATCATGGAGACGAGCGAGTGGCTCCCACATAAAATCAAGAAGAGTTGAATAGTTGGACGGGCGATCCTGCCTTACATCAAACAATAATACCAACGATCCCCAGAGAACAAGTCGTACTGCTCAACGAACAAGCACATCTTCAAGAAAGCAAGACATGGCCAATCTTCTCAAAGTGATGCCACTTTCTGCAAGACGGTATGTTGCAACAAACAAGAGATGAGAATAGACAATCTCAGCCATGAAATTCCATTCCACCGCCTTTCTTCTATGAGAGTTCATCTGGGGGAATAAGTTCGATCTTCAATGGGGTATCTTTGAACAACATGTACTGCCTATGTGATTTCAAGGCCCAGGGACGGATGTATCATCATGGTGCGTCTTCATGAACGTCTTAGAACTGGTTCTATGGAAAGAAATTTGGCAATTGCTGCTGATGTTTTATGTCCCACAATCATAAAAAAGGCAACACAAGACTCAGCAGTTATAGTTTCTGGTATCAACACTGACACGCTGTCTAAAGCACAGACCAGAGAAATAGCATATGGACCTAGCCACTAGCCATGCTTGAGGTGTCCAGCCCGTCCAGAGTCTGAACAGTTTTCCTTTGCTGAATGGCAACAACGATGGATGCTCAAACTTTCTTGATACATCTGGTGTTAAGTTGCATCAGTAGAAACTCCTGTTGTTAACTGATGGTCCAGTGTAAACGCGTAATCTGCATGAGACACATCCAACATTACTTCCTGCAATCATGGAAGAAGGAGATTCCAGATCATGGTACATGTGCCTTGATCGTCAGACAGTGCGCTTCACAGATCTTTGATCAGACCATAGATTGTGATAAAGTTGTCGGCCACCTAACAGCAGCTAGAAAGTCTGCACTTCTGCTCTGCTTTCGGAAGTGCCAGAACTTTCACTACATCCCAGCTCAGAAGATAAGTGCCTCACTTGGTCCACAAAAATTATCGGTATCCAGTATCCCTGTTTCCGCTCGGACACCATGCCTAGTTGCCCAATTTGCGAAGAAACAGCATGGAAAGTGTGGGAGTAGACACATGATGAACTCCCTGAGCTTCTATGAGCTCACAGTACACAAACAAATATTGAAGAGACGAGCTTTTCTAGAGCTACTTCCATCCTCGCTCTGTTAAGCTTGTATTCAACAGAAAAGGACGTTAGATGTTGGCCACGCTGCTTTACAAGCACATCATCGGAGGCAGCATTGCCGATGGTGGGCACTATTGAACCTGTTAGTCAACTGTGCACCAGTTGCCCTCCTTCTGTGTAGGAATAGACTTGCCTGAACTGTGGAGCCCTGTGGACAATATATCCTCGCCGAGCTGCTGGAGTGCATGTAGGAGCAGGTGTATGAGAAAGCCAAATTGTCAGAGTGCATGCTTCAGATGCACTGTTATTGCCACATGCACAGGAGATCTGTTACAATGCCTGTAACTAGGCTTAGACTTTTATGGTGAGAATATTTATTGATTTAGACATCTATCTGACAAAAACATCTGGCCTGTTTCATAAATATATTGCCCAACAAACTGCTTAATTTGATTATGTATATCAAACACATACATTCACTCTTTCCAGAAAATATGCCTCTTTCATAAGAAAAGTGTTGTTGAATTATAATATGCCATATAAGCAGGATTGTTTTCAGTTCATGTACACAGCTGCTGCTATGGCGGTAAATAGCGTCACTAAGCAATTAAATAATTAGTTCATTTCACATGAACATCGATCAATGACAGATCTGTACAAATTATAAATATACCCGGAATACATCTCTCCTACAATAGTGTTGAACCATTTACAAGTAAACAATTAAGATTACTTTATCGTTTATCCTGTGCTAGCAACACAATACTTTTTTTTCTTGTTGTCTCGACAGGGTGGCTCGAATTATTATTAGATATTTTGATGCTAAACACCATAGATTATCCTTTTGAATGGACGGATTAGATATGCTTAAAGGCTCGTTGCTATGGCAATAAGTTCTTTTATTAGTAACGTTGCCAAGAAACATGCGTATCCGTTGGCTCACCTTGAAAATATCAGTATAGGCCCCCACAAATATAGTTGCCTGCCACAATTCATGCTTTTATCATTACTGAATTTTAGCCAATTATTGTGCCCGATCGCCTTGACCTACTTATTCTACGCCACTGTAACATGTGCGATGACCCCCGAATGGAATTCGGTCAAATCTTCTTGTCTTTTCTCAACGATGCCTTTATTTTTACCACTGCTGCAATTCTCCGGCTGGAATGGCGCGCGGGATTAGGGGCTTGCGATGATCTGTCCAAGGAGTTACTAAAAGCCCGAAGCTCGCTTAGTAACTCCTTGATCTGTCATGATGTGGGTTCTTACTGTAATGTGATGTGAAAGGCGGGCGGGTGAATGCGAGTGTCAGTGTGAGGATATGAAGTATGTCTTGATTCTAGCGAGCCGAGTGGTGAACCGGTTGACCGAGTTAGAGCAGCTGGCGTCTCCTCCCTCACGTTGCCGTTTCCAGCCTGCGTACGTTCTTGTTTAATGCTTGGCATCAAGATTTTTTCTATTATTTCTTGATAAACTTTGCCATAATTTTTTCTGATTGGTTCCACTTAGGTCTGTATGTAAAAATGATATTATTGCTTAATGAAATATGTGCACCTACTTCTCCTTTCTCATTTTGTTCTGTTTTTTTTCTTATTTTCCTGAATCACTTCCAATCTTTTGTATTATAATTATGATTTATCTACTTGTTTATGTAATCTTTAGGCCTATAGTGAATTTGATGTAAATGATTTGTATAGTAATGATTTATCCATAAAAACATAAATAAAAATAATAATAAAATAATACATAAATAATATATAATGATGATAATAAGAATAAGAATACACAACATAATAATAACCGAGTAAACAGGCACTTGCGCCCCCCCCCCGGTCGCAGAGAGTTCCGCCAAAAAAAACACCAACAATTTGCTCTCTTTTTCTGCTTGTGGATGACTCGATGAGTTATGATTGTGTTCTTGTCTAACTTCAATTCCACCTCCCCAAGCCCAAACCAGGCTAACTTTAGTTAAAAACTCCCCACCAAGGCTCAAAAAATAAGTGCACTCCTCCAACCAGCTCTTGTGTCCCATTTGATAATGCTAAAGAGCCTCGTTATCTCCCATAAAGCGCTTCTCAGCCACAACATCACAGTCACGAACGTACACAATCCGTGTCATCCTCGCCTTGGTCCAACGCGCGTAGCTGTCTCGCGCCCACAGTACGAGGCCGCTATCAGCATGACCTGCTACATTCTACATGTACATTTACATCACGCCTATTGTTTCCTCGCGACCCCTCCATACGCCTTGCCTATATCATGGTAATTATATCCCTTCGCCGAAGGAGACTCTCACAAAAATAGGCAATGTTGTTAGACAATTGAGCCAATAAGTCCTCAAGAGTAAGGTTGATGGTGAAAATATTCCCTTGAAACACATTTATTGCAGCAAATCCATCTTATTTATTGATCAATCGACAGGAAATTATCCACCGTTTGTTTGATGTTCGCAATCTCGGGTGAGCCATCTTGCTGACGTCACAACCTTCGAATACGATTAGAACGATAACTGAGTACACTTTCAATTGGCATATTGTGTGAACGCAACTTTTCGATCCACCCCCCCCCCCCGTTATGCCGTTCCGAAGTGTTATCTACTGCGCACCTACGGAAATCTATTTGATATAATGCCTTATGAAACATTTTAATAGAAAGCGACTTCTTTATGTAGTGTCAGAGAACAAAGAATGATTCAAATGAACCTTCGCCATTGATGTAACATGGAGCCAATAAACTGTTGCTCCAAAAAACATATTATAGCTGGATCAGAGCAAGAAGTTACATTGTACGCCATCTTATGCGAATTTTCTTGTAATTTAATAGGTTTAAACAATCAGGTGTCGTGAACGCGATACATAGTCACATTCAAAGTTCACCATTCATTCTCTGGGAATATTTCATCAAAAATTAGATTTCCTTCTATCTGAAGAGGGGATGTCAAATCTAATACCAATCTCAAAAAGTTTGGTTACCAGGAGGGTGATGTAAACAAATCGGCAATGAGTACAAATCCTTGTATCATTACCATACATCATAAAGAAAAACAGTATGGATTTAGATCGAATTGATTTATTAAACACAGAGATTGGACATGCACTCAATTCTGAGAATTGAAGGCGCTAAAATTCATTTAGCAGCTTCCTCTCGATATAAATCCATATGAACGCAAAGAATCAGCGAACCTATGCATTGCCAAGCGTTCAATAACACAATCTGGGATAAATCTCACACAAAAAATGAGGTATCTTGATTTAAATCTTTCAAGAACGATAGTTCATATATTCCCAATAAGCCATGAAAAGTATCAAAAAGTATTGACCATGTCATCTTTGGGGCAATGTGCAAATTTTAAGGGTGTCAATCATTTTGAGACCAAGCATTTTTAAATCATTATACAAATATTTAATTCTTGGACCATCTGTACCCCACTCCACGATAAACTTATAAAAAAAATAATAACTTAATTTATTAATTAGATTAATTATTCATTATTATTATTATTATTTCATTATTTTTATTATATTATTATTATATTATTTTATTATTATTATTATTATTATTATATTATTATTATTCATTATTATTATTATTATTATTATATTATTATATTATTATTTTCATTATACGAGTATCATTATTTAACCCGATCCACATAAAAGTTATGCAATAACGCAGTCAATCGCAGGATTTTTTCCAAAGAAATAAGAAATCCTCAAATGAAATTGCCTATTTACGTGCAAATTGGCAATTTTGATCAAAAAATTATAAACAAACACAGTTTTGTTTAATATAAAATAAATAAAACGAGAATAAACCATATTTATTATTATAAAAACATCACCCTTTGGCCAAACCGGGGGGGGCGGGGGGGCTTTTGACGAAATGTTCAGCGTTCAGTCACCGCAACCGACTGGCGCTCCCGACACACCCTTTCGGCCAAACCGGGGGGGGGGGCTTTGGACGAAAGGTCGCGTTAACGTCAACGCGACGCGACACAACCCACCCCAACGGCATAAGCCATCGTGACTACCCAGTATGCATGCAGTAAGAGGCCGCGTGGTCACAGTCTGTTTCACGTCCAGCTACAAAAACGAATTCCGACGTTTGCTCCGGCAACAATTGCTCCGATGATTATTTCATGCACTAACCCTGACCTCAACCCTAACCGTAATCCTAACTCTTTGTCTTCTGAGATATTGTCACCGGAGCAACTATCGCCGGAGCAAATGTCGGATGACCGCATAAACTCATTGTAGTAGCTTCATCTACACCGAGTGTAAGTTCTGGAACCGACAGTCTCCCAGGCATGGTGTTGGAACTATTTCTTGTATGTGGTTTAAGTCTTTTAAGAGCCATCTGCACGGGTTTCTTTTAGAAAAAATAGCAATTTATTACTCGAGTGTCTTATTTGTTGTTATTCAGTGTCCCATTGATAGTATTAAAGGGAGGAGCCAGCAACTAACAGGCATAAGTTAAGAAAAAAATGACATTGTGAGTATTGTGAGAATTATGGTACATGGTGATAAAGACAGCCTAAATAAGGGGTAATGTGTGATACTTACCCTCAGCAAACTAAGGCCCTATAAATTAGTTAATTTGTGTTCATTTTACGTCTTTGCAAGTTTTATCCCAGGATAAAACTGACAGAAACAGCTACAGGGGGAGGAGCTTATCGATTCAAACAGTGCATACATTACCACGGCGCAACTAACACACGTCAGGTGGCATGCATCGGTCACGCATGGTCAGCTTCAGACCAGTGCACGTGCGATCTGATTGGTTGGCAAGAATTCAAGTCTTTTAACTTATGCCTGTTAGTTGCTGGCTCCTTCTCCCTTTAATTTTGTTGTGTTGCAGAGAACCGTTTGATTGGCCTTCTGGATACTTGGTCCTTTGGTTGGCTGTTGTTCAGATACACCTTACTCGCCACAAGAACTACAGTGGCGATCGAAAGTATCGTCACGTTCCAAACGCGTTCACAGAAACGCATACCTTGGAACGATGTTCAATCGCGACGAAACGCAAATCCATCATAGCAAATGCGTGCCTTGCGTTTATTGAAACGAAATTCGTTTCTGGTATCGCGTTTGCACGCGTTCGGAACATGACGATACTTTCGATCGCCATTCTATGCACATCAAACAATGACAAGAGTGGTGAATGAAAAGAAAAATCAAATGCAAGAATTTTTTCACGGGGTTTTTATCAGATTGCTAAAATGAATATTCAGTATCCATTGCCCTTCTAAGGCATGATTAATTTTAAATTCACCTGAGTTTATGATTCATTAATATAATAATAATAATATTATTAATAATAATAATAATAACGTCTTACTCTTATTTACCCAGGGTAGCCACTTCAGTCTGATAGACTGTTCTTCCAGCGGGCCCTGCATTACATCAATGTTATTACCATTCTCTGTTCAAGAATGCCGAGCGCCTGGCTAGAAAGCAGAAGGTACCATTTTTAAAAAGTCTTTGGTATGACTCGGCCGGGGCTCGAACCCTCGACCTTCCGGATGTGAGGAGGACGCTCCAACCAACTAGGCAATCACACCGGTATGATTAATTTAAATTCACTTGACTTAATGATTCATTAATATAACCTACCCATTAAGATGATCGGCATCCAGCAAAAGAAATCGGTGCCAACGATCAAAGCCATCTTTCCAGCGAGTTTGATCTGTGCTTGCATCCGTCTACTCTGGACGGTCTGCTCCAGCTTAGTAGCCATCCGTTCCGACGAACGCTTGACCGTGACGAAGATGATGACGTAACATATCAAGGTCAGGAGGAAACAGAAGAAGTTGATGCCGAGGAAAATCATGATGGAATAGACCCAACCCGGAAGTCTATCGGACGTGAGGGGCAATGCAAGACAGACGCTAGACCGACCGTAGAACTCACTAGTGTAGGAAGGGATCAGGAGGGGCAATAGACTGAGGAGGAACGCGAGGAACCAAACGGCGACGATTGAGATCCTGGAGGATTTCGACGTCATGTGGATGTTCCGGTTGAACGGGAATACGACGCAAAGGATGCGATCCACGCTGATCAACATCACGAAGAACACGGAGACCTCACTGGACAGCATCGAGACGAACCCGGCTGCTTTACAGATAGCGCTGGTCTGCCAGATCTCGGAGTAGAGGTAGTATTCTCCGCGGTAGAACTGATCGGCTATGGCTATAATCAACATGTAAACGCCCATCATAAAGTCCGATACGGCTAAACTGGATATCAGGTTTGCCTGTACCTGGGTCGTTTCAACTTGTCGGCGTTGGAAAAGTCTGAGGAAGAGAACGAAGGCGTTACCGACCAGAGCACTGATCCCCAGAATCCAGATGAAAACTCGGAGTACGGTGTCCTTAAGGAGATCATTGCAGGATGAGAATTGGTCTTGAGGGGCGTGGCAGGATTCTGGATCAAGTTTAGCGAGACAACAGAAGGAGAAGCTGTCGGTGTGTCTGTGGTGAAGGTGAAAAGGAGAGAAAGCTGATTAGTGTTGAAAGACCGTATTCCCAACAGTCAGTATTGTGCCAATTTTTTTCGTGGACTTGGTCTTGATCTCGGTCCGAGTCACCTGTACAAACCATATAGAAACTTTGTAATTTTGGACGGCCTCGGTTTTAAAACCTCTGATATCAGAAACAACACTGCCAGCGGTTACCACTTTTTGATCAAATGACAAGTAAATCGCTAACGCACGACATCATAAAAAGAGAATTGTTTACAAAAGAGATCACATACTTTTTTGGCAGTCAAACAAACATAGAATAGATAAGACATATTATGAATTAAAGGGAATTAGTAAGATTGGAATTTGTCCTAAATTCAGGACACAATGCTCCCAGAATACTATTTAAAGTGTCTGCTATGAAATTTCGTCTTCCTACATTTCCTCTTTGTTGTACATTTATCAGAAAATTCCGTCACTGTAATATTATGTTGTGTAGCTGTCTATAGAATCAATTTGTAAATCAATGCTTCATCGTTTATTCGTAAACAAATTAAACACAAATCCTTCCAGCGTGAATATACACTCCAGACAGTGCATATATTGGTACATGTTTCAACTCATTTGGTTCTTGAGGAATGTTTGACTTCTCACAATCATGTCACTGGCTGTTAGTTATATTTTGATTCTTTATTTCGTTTCACGTTGGTGCATAGAATCATCTCGAAGTTACGGGTACCTCATACAATTTCTGGAAGCATATAGAAACGGGAATGCAACGAGGTGGGGAAAAAGGATGTACATCATCATCAGCAGTGATTCTGAGGAAACAGACCTATACTTACAAAATCTTCAGGGTATTGTTCAGTTGTTTAAACATGTGCTGATTGGTCTTTCCCACCACCAGTTGATTATGAGTGATATCACTGCGATAAGATGAAAAATATACGAAATAGGAAACATTAATCATCATGTACGTATTATGAGATCATGATCATGCACCAAGTATAAGATCTAAGTTAAATGGAGAGCATACTGTATCATACACGAGGTATAAAACTGAAGTTTACTTATGATTAGTTAACTTTTACAAGAAAATGGAAAGAGTGGCATCAAATACGATGTCTCCTACTTGATCTTCCACACTGTAGAGTAAATCGACAGATGGAAACGAGTATCTGACTTGGAGTGTGGTACAACTCAATTTAAAACCAGAAGAAATGACACGGAATGAAGCAATTCTTTAATTCAACTATAATTGTGGGTATTTCCCTTTGCCTTGTATGAATGACCTATGTTGTTGATATCGCCACTGCTGTCGACTGTAGATGCTTAGTAACGAGGTTATGACGTTGGATGATGATAATGAATAAAGTATGGCAATCGTAGTCCGTGCAATTATAATTCACCACAAACTAACAATCTTTAAGTCTTAACGTGCCAAAGGATTTAAACCTCTATGGACTCTATGTGTATTATTTGGTGCAGATCTGCGACTTTGGCACATGAAGAGTTAAAGGGAGAAGGCGCCAGCAACTAACAGGCATAAGTTAAGAATAAAAATGACAATGTGAATATTGTGAGAATTATGGTACATGGTGACAAAGACAGCCTATATAAGGGGTACTGTGTGATACTCACCCTCATCAAGGCCCTATAAATCAGTTAATTTGTGTTTATTTTACGTCTTTGTAAGTTCTATCCTAAGACAAAACTTGCAAAAACAGCTATAGGGGGAGGAGCTTATCAATTCAAACAGTGCATACAGTACCACGGTGCGGCTAACACACGTCGTGTGGCATGCATTGGTCACGCATGGTTAACTCCCTGCAGTGCACGTGCAATCTGATTGGTTGGCAAGAACTCAAATATTTTCTTAACTTATGCCTGTTAGTTGCTGGTGCCTTCTCCCTTTAATGCATGTGTCCTATACATGTATATACATCAACCCTTTCAGGGGTGGAGATGGCCCGTTCAAACAGTAACTACTTTTCAAGGAATACACTTTAAAATTACAGCAGTTTACGAAGAATTTTGTCAACATGATGTGCGTTACTCTTGTCCTTATAATACAGTAAAATTTCTCCTTACTATGTGTCACAAAATGATATTCTAAAAGGATTTTCTGGAGTTTTTTTGCGACTAATTTCAACTATAAGTGTGATTTCCATGACAGCCCGCCCTTCATTCTCATGGCGTCAAACCACCTGACTTCTGTCCTTTTGTTTTATTTTGTGCAATGTTGTATATTGGTGTAACGATGTGTACCGCTCTGTTGTGTTATAAACGGTGTATATATAATAAAAGAAACAACAAAAATGTACTCAACAGTTCCTGTAAGTTCTTTAGATGATCGAAGGTGCCATCTTCAATGATAGTCAGTCGATTCCCAGACAGGTTCCTGAAACCAAAATGAATAATTCGAAATTAGAAATTGAAATAGTGACCAGCCCCATTGTATGGCTGAGTAGCTCAGGTAGTATAGAGCAGGAATTGTTACCCTGAGGTCAAAGGTTGGAGTCCCGCTTCAGTCATAGTTGCTGTCTTTATGATTTATAGAATTGTTACCCTGTCAGTTTCCTTTCACAATTAATGCAAAATGCAAAATATCACATGTTTCAGTATTGTTGTCATCTCTCTTCTACCTCCATGTTATGAACATTGTCATTGATGTTGTTGACGATGTCTAGCACTCAAATATAGGCAATGGGAAAATAATTTGCAATTAATGAATCATTACTAGTTTCATCATAGAGAGAAAACAAAGATGATATATTGGAAGTTCTTTTAAGTTGTCTACTTGGCCAGTGATTCACAAATTTTGCATTTACAGAGCATTTTTTTTTCAAATGATTAGGACTATAAACATAAATGTGGGGAACTGTTAAACCGATCACACAAGGCGGAGGTTATACAGTGTGTCCCAGAAAAAAGGAAACAGAGATTGATGAATATATTTTTACATCTTAATAATAGATATGAAAAGAACATTGTACATAGTTGGAAAGGATATTTTCTCTTCTTTAATTTGATACCAGTTACAGAAATTTCCACTCACACATGGCTGAGCAAAGACAATCAGAAGGGACACTGTAATAAAATCATTTGCCCGCGCAAATTTGAAATTCAAACTATCATCCTTGGATGTATTCAGAATATCTTCGATATTGAAGGACATCACCAAAAAGCATATTCTGTCTTCTTTTATATGATACCATATTGGTGAAAAATAAGCCAAGCATCAGTGAGAAAAGAAAATTTGAATACATGTTTGTATTTAAAAATGTTCCAAAATGCATATTTGACCCTGCTTTCTGGATTTGGCAGCCAGCGACCAAGAAATCCACCCACCTCGCGAACAACTTTCGGAGCCTATTGTTGTGCCCCAAGCAAGATACATGTATTGCGTGAAGTCAGCGGTGCGTAAAACTTTTGTTCGGCTCGCTTTCAATTGCTCAAAATGTATTCATTCTAAAATTCACGCTAAAACAGACTTGTTTTAATTTTACTTGTTCTCCGGGATACGTTATTCATTTTGTACGCATGAGGTGTCAGATAAGAGAAGGAATGATTAATGTTTATGTCATACTTTTGTTTCTTAAAAATATTTGCACTCAAAATGGAATATGTGCGTGCAAATACAATTTTGGTAGCACCAATATCCATTGTCTTAATTCAATCATGCGTAGACAATGAATAATAAATTGTATATCAAATGAAAGAAGAGAAACAGAGCTTTACAAACATACCTAATTCATCGAATAAATAGTGCATTATGAAAGAATATTTTTGCCACGAAATCCGGTTTCCTTTTTTCTGGGACACACTATATAGGGAATCTGCTTTTAGGAGAATTACTTAGGACTTACAGTTTGTACAGGTTTCGGTTGGTTCTGAACGTATGGCGTGGTATTGACCTCACTGATGTAGAGATGAGCTCACTGAAACAAACATTTAGACGACGATACATAATCAGGTTCCATTTCGGGTGTTATTTCAATGCCAGACATTAGAAAAATAAAACACCCTCCAAAAAAAAGTTAACTAAATGTAACGACATCATAAAACCGTGAAATGAAGTATAGTAGTTTAGTGTATGCAACATTTATCGGGACAAAAGAAAAACGACTTAAAATAGTGTACTCAGAGACTCCAACTCTCCCGTTTTCGGTGGGAGATCTCCCGCTTTGAGTCCATTTTCACAAAATCGCCCGCCCTCCCGCTTGAGTTTTAATTTCTCCCGCCCTAGCTGTGTTTCTCCCCTTTTCTCCCGACCAACACCTTTTTGAAAAGAAATCAATCTGAATCAGTGGATTTGACCTCATTTAGTGTTGTCACATGTTCAAAAATAAACCTAAGACAGCAGCAGATAGCTTCTAAAACCCTAAAAATGGCCTCCGGCCGCAAGGAATTTCATGTTTTGCGCCGGGGATGTGGGCTACGCGCACATTAAGTCAGAGTCTCCCGTTTGCTAGGGGGTCTCGGCGGGAGAATCTCCCGTTTAAGAGGTGTTTGGGGTTGGAGTCTCTGGTGTACTTAATATCTTCACAAAAACTGAAATTATTATACAATTACAGAAAGAACGAACAAAGACACATCACTAATATACACGTGCAGAGAAAATTGAATACACTTATCAATATATTTTTTTACATCCTATTCCAATGGTTTTCATATACCCATGTTATTATTTTTCAGTCAGGTACTTTTAAAAAATAAATAAATAATTGTTATTGCGCTCAAATGCATTTTAGTTTTTACTTCAGTCATCTCATGAAATCCAAAAATTGCTTCACATACTGCGTTTTTGTGAAATAAACGCTTGTCTTGAAAATTTTGGACGATATAGGAGAAAGAACTTAAGTATCAAAAAATATTCCATAATCATGAGCAGGAGTATACTTACAGTTCGGCTAGGTTGGGTAGGCTGGACAACCTCAACAATATGTCAGGGTTGACTGTCGGTGATTGATCTGTCATTTTGGTTGTCATCGATGTCGTCGTGTTTTCAGAGTGAAATCGGACAGGGAGGTTGGAAATAAGCCTGGTCGGGAAGAGTTAAGAAAGCGCATTGTACTGAATCGATAGATAACTGGAGTTTCATATGTTTTATTCCCATCTCTTTTTCTGATTTTTTTACATTTAATCATATAATCTAATTATGTACATATGATTTATGTATGTATCTAACTAACTCTATTATCTATCTATGTATCTATCCATCTATCTATTTATTTATCTATCTATCTATCTATCCATCTATCTACCTATCTATTTATCTATCTATCTATCTATCTATCTATCCATGTATCTATCCATCTATCTCATTTACTTATCTATCTATCTATCTATCTATCCATCTATCTATCTATCTATCTATCTATCTATCTATCTATTTATCTATCTATCTATCTATTCATCTATCAATTAATCTATCTATCTATCTCTCTATCCATCTGTCTGTCTAAGTAATTATAGATTTATCTATGTGTAACATCTCTTTGTTCATTGTAAGGCTAGGGAAACGGAATCCGAGAAAGACAATCTAAACAAAACTAAGAATAAAACTGTAAATAAATAAATAAATGAATAAATAAATAAATAAATAAATAAATAAATAAATAAATAAATAAATAAATAAATAAATAAATACATAAATAAATAAATAAATAAATTTAAAAATGAATAATAAATGAATGAATGAATGAATGAATGAATAAATAGTTAAATAAATAAATGAATAAATAAATAAATAAATAAATAAATAAATAAATAAATAAATAAATAAATTTAAAAATGAATAATAAATGAATGAATGAATGAATGAATGAATAAATAGTTAAATAAATAAATGAATAAATAAATGAATAAATAAATAAATAGTTGAATAAATAAATAGTAAAATAAAAAATGAAGAAATTAATTAATTGATATATGAATAAATAACATAAAAAAAGCAAACATATTTACAATTTTCTTGTCGCAGGATGAAATTTCGGTGTTTTCTCTCTACCTTTGGTTGAACTCTCACATGAAACAGACAGACCGATGCATCTGCAGTTTGCAGGACATTCAAAATCTAAAAAGAACATACACATGGAAAGTACTATATATAATCACAATCATTATATATTATTGCATTTTTTGTTACTATTAGTATTGACTCTTCTGGTCACACCATAGTTATCCCTTCCCCCAACCTTGCTGCTACTTCTCATTCTGTTTCTACTACCACTACTACAACTCCTCTTGCTACTGCAATAAATATTACTACTACATACAACTACTACTGTACGTGGTGCAAAAATTACAGGCACACAATTACATGGAATGTAACTACATTGTATCATAAAATACAACTCAAGTTCTAAAATCGACAAACAACTACTGTACTATACCGATACTAATATCTCTACTACAACATGGTACTACTACAACAAGAACAACAACTACTACTACTTCTACTACTTCTAGTACTTTATCACTACTAATACTACTTCTACTACTACAGCTACTACTACTATTACTACTACTACTACTACTACTACTATTACTACTACTACTATTACTATTACTTTTACTACTCCTACTGCTACTACTACTTTTACTACTACTACTACTACTTTTACTACTACTGCTACGACTTCCTTCTACTACTCTTACTATTTCTACCACCATTACTACTATTCTAATGTACAGCAGTGCAGTAAGGAACTGAAAAAAAAACCCGAATATAACCACACAACTAAGGGTGTTTACGTTACATTTCAACAAATATGGTACTGTTAATTTTGCCTTAACCTTAAA
>JZLH01S0122982.1:21062-64750 GCA_001188425.1 Eucidaris tribuloides
CTTGAGCGAACACGGAACATTTTTGTCGGGGGTTCAAAAAAAGGCTTGCGCATAAATTGCAGAAAATGAGAAATATGATCATCAGACTTCTTGCTATTCAACAGACTTCCAGTGGTGTAGCTAGGATTTTTTTCAACTGGGGGGTACTGGGGGCCCTTGCAATTTTGTAGGAGGCACCAAATCCTAGGTTAATTGTTTTTCCGTTCACCCCAGCCGCCGGGGGGAGGGGAGGGGGCGGGGGTGGCGGGGCAGTGATGAAAATTTATTTTTCTCCAAATCCAGCCGTTCACATTATTTCCAGCCACACCAGTAGCCAAAATGTGCTCAGTGGGGTTGTGGCGGCGTGTTGTCTTTGATTGTTCGGGGGATTGCGAGGAAAAACAAATTTGGTCACTCCCTCCCCCCATATCCCCCCCCCTCCCCGCGCTGAGCGCTTTTTGGCTACTGGTTGTGGCTGGCCAAAATGTGTGGACTGGGATTTGCGAGGAAAAACTAAATTTTCAATCACTGCTCGCCACCCCCCCTCTCCCCGTGGTCTTGGGTGTGGAACGCGAAAAAACAATTAACCTTGGATTGGTGCCTTCCTACAAAATTGCAAGGGCCCCCAGTACCCCCCAGTTGAAAAAAATCCTAGCTACACCACTGGAAGTCTGTTGAATAGCAAGAAGTCTGATGATCATATTTCTCATTTTCTGCAATTTATGCGCAAGCCTTTTTTTGAACCCTCGACAAAAATGTTCCGTGTTCGCTCAAGCATGAACGAAATTTATTTTTTTTAATGGCATCTGAAAGATAAGACTTCTGAGCATCTATTAACATCAAAATATAGACATCATAATTTGAAATAAAATTTTGATGGACTTTTCAAAACTGTCCCGTTTTTTTTGATACGCACTGTATAATGATTACTTCACCTACGAGAAAAGAAAAATAGTAGCATCATTAGTTGTAGTAGTAGTAGTTGAAAAAAAAAGTGGCGGCAGCAACAGCAGCAGTAGTTGATGTTGATGTTAGAAGTAGTAGCAGCCGTCATAGAACTAGAAGCCTATAGTGACGTCAAGAGACCTCGCAGGGAAATCAACGTCTTAAATTACAAATTTAGTTTTGGCAATTTGCTTTATTTTAAAGGTTTATGCCCAAAGGTCATATCACACCAATAACAGATTGTGAATGTCTTTAGTTTTGTTTTAATCAATTAATGACAAATCTCGGGGGGGGGGGGAACCCCGGAGATTTTCGACTATATTTTACATTATAGCATCAAAAGGTTTAATAAGGTGTTAAGGTTATCTGAATTATACCTCATCAGAAGATCAGAGTCTGATCTATCTGCTGAGGTATAATTCAGATAACCTTAACACCTTATTAACCCTTTGGATGCTATAATGTAAAATATGTTGAAAATCTCGGAGGTCCCCCACACCGAGATTTTTCATTAATTAATTAAAAAAAACTAAAGACATTCAGAATCTGTTATTGGTGTGATATAACCTTTGGGCATAAAAGCTTTCAAATTAAAGAAAACTCGCCAAAACTAAACTTGGCTTTAATAGCAAGACATTTGGAAGCTAGGTGTTTTTTGCTTGCAACCGACTGTTGCGGCCCTGTTTCTCATGCCAGTTTAAATTATTTCCGAAAATACACCACTGGGGATATGGACAACCAACAGGGGCAAGCAGTGCGCTGGTATGGCATTAGAAATTGCTTGTATTACCCAAAAAATGTACTTTCTTACCAATTCAGTTCCTGGCTTGATTTCTTGATTTCGTCGCAATCTTGAATTGATCGCAAAGCAATTGTTGCTTCTATTGAACGATTCGCTGACTATTTAATTTGCATATTATCTTTTTTCCCCATAACAATTGATAATAAGAAAAAATGTCGATTACATCTTTATTTTTAACAGCCAATTTGCATTTTTTTTCAATATCTTGAAAGAAAAGAATATTTTGATATTCATCATGATAATTTTTTTTTGTGATTAGTTTCTTCAAGCTGTTAACATCATACATGGTTTCTGCACATGAGGGGGTTCAGTAGCCCTGTAGTATTCACCTATTGTTCTAAGAATACTTTATATCTTTATGAGAATGTAGTGTGTATAACATTTGTCATGTAGCAGGACATATGGTACATAACTATATTTTGTAAACTAATATCACACATCTTACATGGTGCATGTACAGCTATGAATAGCTGGAGTCTGAAGGCAGAGTAGTAATTTTGGTACAGCGTACAGACTATACTAATTCCATTTCAAATCTAACGGCCATTATAATTACGACAAAACGGAGTGTTATGCTCCTTTACTTTGCTTAAGGTTCCTAAATTGTATTTGCTTCTATACTCGTACACCTGTAAATTTACATAATGGTTATTTTTCGACATGCAAAAGAGATACACAGTCTTTAAGATCTGGTCAAAAGGTTAATTATGAACTGAATCTTCCATTTCTCAAATAAATACAATTCATTTTCTCCGATAATTGCTGTCAAATGACGGTGGCAAACAAGTTCCGTTGCAACACCAGTCAATAAAAGGCTGATCATGGTAATGGATTACCAGAAAGTACGGACAACTATTTGGTCGGTGCAATCTAGAGGGACTGAGACGTGACCTTCCGGTTTCTTGAGGCCCTGGATTTGTGTCACTCATAAATTATGCACAATATCTAATGCTGACTTGCTCGTGTAGCCAAGGCAACAACCCACACAATTTCCTCAGTATTAAACTAACAGTTGACACTAACAAACCCAAATGGAAAAAAAAACACCCACCCACACATCTATTTTACCACAAAACTAAAGTAGACCTTTGCTACAGAGAAAATGGCGTCGGCAAAATTGTTTTAACTATGAAATATAATATTTACCAAATGATACAAACGTTTATTCCATTTTTTATCAACCGAAGAAATTTATTTGGGACTACCGAAAAAGGCACTCCCCCACCGGGTTTACTTATTTTCTTTTTGTTAACAACATCATGATAGAAGCGTCTATGGAAATGAGAATAAAAAAATAGAACCTTAAATCTCTCTCAAAAATATGAAATTGATAGAAACAACGTGATAATCACAAATGTTAAAAGAGCTTTTTGACATGTAGTCAAGATCTTTAAGTTTGAGTTTAAATTTACGTACAAGAAAATGGACATGGTTGCATGTGTAAATTCAGATATCTTTCAGTAATTTGCAACAAGATGAAAAAAAAATGGAGCTCAGCGAAAACATTTTTTGTTTTGATTGTCACAATTTTTTTATTATTAAAAAACACAATCAAACAATGAATTTCTTATGAAAGTGACTTTACGAGTGAACTTTTTTGTTGCATTTATTATTTTATTAGATTAAAGCCCCGAAGTCCATTCATACATAATTCACTTATTTATTACACGAAAAACACGCAAAAAATTAAAACGATGTTCTTCATTTAGTGGTTGTCATGGTAACGAGGATTGATTAAAGTTGATATTCATAGGAAATTAAATTCAACAAATTTAGTTTACTTTATAATGTAATGAGTTATCTAAATATTTTATGCAGCTAAAATGCCATGAAAGTGTGTCAGCTTCGGGTTTTATGAAAATAAAATTGCGATAAATTGACCCTCTCTCATCTCCGAAACCGGCTACAGGAAAGGGCCTTTTTGTGTGACGTCACACCCGGGTATACGCTACACGCAGCTCACGCGACGGACTGCGATAACGCATACAGTTCATAGAGTGTGTGTCAGCTCCATACTCTCAAAACGGCTTAATATTGTTTTAATTGTTGATGTTTGACATACATTTGTCCTTTTCCGTGGTAAAACATATCCTGATGTCATTATTTATGTCAGTATCGCTGATGTCATTTATTTTATTTCAGGGGCGGCGCGAACGTATATTTCGTTGGGGGGGGGGGGCAAAGCCCAAAAAAGGGCACTTATATGTCAAAAGGGCATTGGGCGCAAGCACAGATATTTTACCATCAGATTAGGTGTTTGCTTGAAGATGCTGTTTATATCGGCAATCTAACTCAACCCAACCTTTTTTTAAATGTTTTCCGATTTGAAACATGAAATCTATAGGCCTACACATAATCCGCGAAGCGAGCGTAGCGAGCGAGCGGTTTGAGAAAATTTAGAAATTAGTTGTAAAACTCGCAATTGGTCTATTCTGGCGCTAATAACAGCACGATTTTTTTTGAAGTATTTTAAAATAGCATAAAGAGCATCTGTCTAGCTCAAACTTTTCTGCTTGAAGTAGCTGTTTCTTCACGCGTAATGTAACTTGAGTAAAACCTTTATGAAGGGATTTCTGATCATTTAAACTTGAAATATACCTGTATCTACCTGCGAGCGAGCGTGGCGAGCGAGCGTGTTGGAAAAATTGGAATTTTCAGATGTAAAATTCGCTTTGTGGTCTATTCTGGCGCTATAACAGCACTGATTTTTTTGTAGTATTTAAAAAAAAAATAGAGAACATGCTGTCTAGATCAACTTTTCTGCTTGAAGTATCTGTTTCTTCACGGTAATGTTAGTTGAGCAAAACATTTTTGAAGGGGATTTCAGATCATTTAAAACATGAAATATATATCTACTCGCGAGGAGCGTAGCGAGCGAGCGGTTTGGAAAAATTGAAATTTTAAGTTGTAAAACTCGCTTTGTGGTCTGTTCTGGCGCTAATTATAACTCAGAATTTTTGCAGTGTGTTAAAAAGATGAAGAATATCAAACGAATCCATAAGAATCAATGAGCAAATACGTTAGTGAGGGCAGAGATGATAAACTAGTTTCGTTATAATTACAAATCATGATGCACATTGCGAACTTGAAGTTCTGCTGAAGAAAAAGGGGCATTCTTCTCCTTACGAGGTGATTTTCTTCGTTGAAGAGAGAAAAGGGCGACGTAGGAAAGTTACCTCACGAAAAACACTTTTATCGCTTGAAGAGTATATAAAATAGGGCCATGTAATCACGAAAAAAAATTGGAAGGGCCCAATTTTTGCAACCACAGACGGCTCTATAAGATGAGAGGCAAATGCCCCTTCTAGGTACATAATGTGCCTCTTCCTTGCACAAAGTATTTTCTTTCTCTATTATGTGCCCCATCAGACAGTCAGAGGCAAAAAATACATAAAAAATAAACAATAACAAAAAATAAAAGAAAATCACTTTCAGTGACGAATGTACGTATATAAAGGTTCACTGCACTCAGTATGGGTAAGATAAGCGCACATTCAACTTAGAAAAAGGGCATTATTTGCCTTCAATTAAAATGGGGGGGGGGATGGGGCAAACAGTAGCATGGCATAATTTTGCTACACATGAGGCATTAGCGGAATGCTCAATGCCCTTTTTAGGCACAAAATGCTTGTTGAATATAATTTACCTAATTATGTCTATTGTAGCCATATACGTGCCCGTCAGGGCAAAAAATAAAATAAACATGAATATAAGCGACATATATCGACAAAAATGAGTAGACTAAAAAAGGCGTCATTTCTCGGAAGGGCACATTTCATTTTGAAAACAAAGGCTTTGCGTCATTTCACAAAGGGCACATTTCGTTTTGAAAAACGACATTTTTTTGCTATCCAAATTTTGGGGGGCAAGTGCCCCCCCCCCCCTGCTGCCCCCGGTTTCCGCCGCCCCTGATTTATGTCATTATTGGCACGGAAATGGGGACAATCTCCGAAAAATTCGTGTTTAACTCACCCGTGTGCGGCGAGAGCTGTAGGCCCCTATTCATGGAATAGCTTGAAAACAAACCGGACAAACCCTGAACTTAGAACTGTGTTCGAGAACTAAATTAACGTTACTTATTGTAGAATCATGTTCCGAGTAGAATTTCCTCTGACATAAAAGAGTCTGAGTCCAAACTGCGCGTGTAATTTAGATCTAATACTTTTCGTTTTGGCTTTGTGAACCCAGCTATTGATCTGATAGAACCAGGCCCGCGCGTCCGGCCAAGCCGCTGGTGGCGAGCTCATGCTGCAGCCGAGCAGCTATCTCCAGCTGCTAAAGAGCCTTATTACCGCCCCAACTGTATTACTCGCGCATGAATCGTAACCCCAGCAGAATCGCCACGACTCATATTCCAGCTCGTCTGGAAATGATCGAAAGTTTACGGCAGGCTGATTGGTCTATTTTTCTTATTATATGATATTCGTAATGATTTAATTAATATCAACTGCATTCTTCCGTGGTGGAAAGAGGCAAAGTCTCCGGCTGATAATGTCAAAAGTGCAAATCGCCGGCCGACTCGGAACACTGACCTCCAAGAATAGCGCAATAAATACAGCCGTGTAACACCTTGGAGGTCGGTCCTTTCCCCCTTTTCAGCGTTTTTTCCTCCAAACAATGAATTTCGTAGAACATGTAGAACATTAAGTTGGAAATAATGAGACGTAAATTGCAGACGATGAATTATTAGGCCTATCTTTTATTTTCATAAGGGAGAATAACACACAAGTTCAGGGTTGTATTTCCAGCCAATACGCATAGAGCTACGTACCCGGAAGTTGCCCGCAAGTCCACGAACCCGTCTCTTACGTCACAGCTAAAGGCCGTTTTCGGACAGCAAACGAGCAAATTAGGTCCCGAGGTTGGGGTGATGTTTTCACCGTAATTTCGCTTTTATGGAAGGGTTATATTGCTTGAATGACATTCAAGTTCATTGTACGGCTTATAAGCTCTCTGTAGATATGTATATCGTCATATTTATAGTTCTTCTATAAATGTCTCCTTTAATATGCAAAAACGTCTGCATGACATCTGAAAAGTTGTCAATGTTGTTAACATTGAAAAAAAAATCGGCAAAAAAGAAATATGGTAGAGGAACTATGTGCCACTTGAACTGTGTATGATTAACGAAGGTGAATTGATACTTATTGTTTAGTCAAATTTGATCAAACTCGGTGGTCATCATCTTTAGCATAAGAAACGTGGATGGTGAATTGCAGAATTGAAACTTTGTTTTGTTCCAAACGATTTTAGGGACTACAATTTTAATGAAAGCCAATTAACTCGATCAGTACTTCATTTGGTTTCAATATAAATATATTTACGAGGTAGGAAAAGCCTAAGAATAACAAACCTTCCTCTTTTACACATATTGTCTTGTAAAAACTGATATTATTTCCATCACCAAGTCCCGAACAAAACAACCCATTTACCCGCATTTTACTGCTATATAAACGTCTTCATTCATCGTCCACTGTGCACCTCAAGTTGTCTCCCAGACCTCGAACTACATGTATGACAAAATGGGATATTCGTGCCTTCTCTGTTTTTGCTTCTATGCTTCGGAATTAGCTCCCTATCCACATTGTGAAGCCCCTTCTGTGGACACATCGAAATCACTCCTTAAAAATCACCTTTTCCAGTAATTCCGTCTTTTGTTTGGTCTTAAAGCGCCTAGAAATTGTTGTATCATGAGCTGTATAAATATTGTATATGATAATTTTTTTTCATTATTATCTAATATTATTATTATTCTTAGTAGTAGTAGTAGTACTAATAGTAGTAGTAGTGCTAGTAGTAGTGCTAGTATTTATTATCATTATTATTATTAGTAGAAGTAGTAGTATCAGTAGCAGTATTAGTATTAGTATTAGTATTAGTATTAGTATTACTGTTCTTCTTCTTCATATTTATTCTTCTTATTATTATTCTTATTTATTCTTATTATTCTTATTACTATTTTTATTATTATTATCATTATTATTATTATTATCATTATCATTATCATTATTATTATTATTATTATTATTATCATTATCATTATCATTATTATTATTATTATTATTATTATTATTATTATTACTATTATTATTATTATTATTATTATTATTATTATTATTATTATTATTACTATTATTATTATTATTATTATCATCATCATTATATGCATTTTCTTACCAACAGGTGCTGGAGCACTAGCTGTTGGTGGATGTCAATCAAAAAGTCCAAGGATAGTATGTGGGACAGAGATGGATGAACATGGTAACGAACAGCAACTGGTGTTAAAAGAAGTTGATCCCCTGCCAATGATGTCTAAATTTACTGCTGGCAAGAAATCCTACGCGTGTTTCAAACCTGGTAAGAAACTCCATTCCAAAGTGTAATCCCCTGTAATTTTTACAATGCGCAAAATACTCCACATGGTAATCGCTAGTTAACAAGGCCTGCAGGGGTAATTTGGGTAGATATATCTCTAATTAAGTATCGAGGGTAAAATGAATAAATTATGGATTGTAACTACCGTACAAACAAATTAGGTAAACGTTGACCTCTTTCTAGATCTCGCACAGACCACCGATATATTGTTTTAGTCGACAAATTCATTTTTGTTTTTGTTTTTAGAATATCGGAATTCAAAATATGATGGACTGCAGAGGTATATGGTCTCGATTCAACATTATCACCCAAATCACCCTAACACTAAAAATACATTAAACACGAACCAATATGAATAAATTTGCTCAGGAGAATGGATAGTTATCAAAAGGCAACATTTAACAATGTTTCCAATTTAAAGTTCATTTAATCATTTTAAGGATTTTTTTTTACATTTATTTTCATAACTCAGGTACTCTATACTACCCCGGTTACAAAAGGAATACATTGGGTATCATTAATTTTGGAAATGGGATACAGTGCACATTCCCCTAGCACCACTTGTTATTTTCATTGTTCAAAACTCGAATATCTATCCATGTTAGCCACCAAAATGTAGACTCTTTGCCCTCTTTAAATAAAAACTCTATTACATTTAACAACAAATAATTAGCATTTACTTTATAATCACAAATATAGCAATTTGACAGCATCAGATATGGGAAAGATGTATGACCTTTTAAGACAGAATCTTAATTATGTCTTCGGTGCATCTACTAGACTCCAGTTTTATTAAAATCCCATTACTGGTTGAACTTACGAGGTAACAAGCCAAAGTCAGATATCTTGCCTCGTGACCTTTGAATTTTGGCATTTCAACTCAGGAATATATAACCAGTTCATCTTTGCTAAATAATACGTACGATACTTGAGCCAATTTTCATCAAATATCTCATCGGCCGGTAACAACCAAAATAGAACATGTGTGTGTGTATGTACGTATGTATGTATGTATGTATGTATGTATGTATGTATGTATACATGTATGTATGCATGTATGTATGCGTGTATGTAGGTTTGTTTGTGGTTTCCTGATGTACTGTATCTATGATTTACACACTCGGAAATGAGCATACAGACTAATAAATCTGAAATCATCCACCAATTTAAATGTTTATATAAATCTTCAACTCTCACAAAAGGCTTGAGGAGGCGCCAGTGTGAAATCTTCACGAAAGCGAAAACTCTTGGAAGAGGTGCGACAAATACACACTAAGAAAAATAGGCTCAACTTTGCACCTTTAAAGGTGCAGACCAATGTCAAACTGGGAGCACCTTTAAAAGTGCAACTTTGCACCTTTCTGAAAGGTGCAAAGTTGCACCCGAAAGGTGCAAAGTTGCACCCGCAAGGTGCAAAGTTGCACCCGAAAGGTGCAAAAGTTGCACCTTAGAAAATAAAAAAGTATTCTTCTGTTTCTTGCAAACTGTGTGTTTTTGTGTGTGGACCGCAATTTACATTCATTCCAGTATTATTTATAGTATTTACATTATAATACACTTTATTAATTAACATTTACAAATATGTAAAAACTCGTACAAATAACTTACCGGGGCTCGAACCTGCGACCTGCCGCACGTGAGACGGACGTTCTACCCACTTGGCCAACACGCTGGCCGTAAAGATGTGTATTTTGACATAATTAATGTAGTGTTGAAGCCGAAGGTGCATTATTTCATCTCTTTTACGTGCAAACTTTGGACCTATAGGCCGTTTTCGTAATATATTCAAATTTTGTGCATACCTTTTAAACAAAGGTTGCTTTTGACTCCCTGAAAGCTTGTCTGAGCCTGTCCGACATAAAAAATAGTATGATATATGCAAGTTGCATTTTCCGTATTGAAATTGTATTCATAGAAACAGATGGTAGAAATAGCTCATACCAGGCTTCGGAAGAGAAAACATCCATAAATTTGCAAAAATGTGCACTTAAAAGGTGCAAACTTGCGAACACAATGGAGTGGGGCGAGCGCTCAGCCGTGAAAGGTGCAGAATTGCTCGAATACCGCGGCAGAAATTGCTCTGCACCTATTTCCGCAAAGTTGCACGTTTTGCGCATCTTTATTTCTAGTGTGTATGTCAAATGAAAAAAAATAAATTTCGTGAAATGCACTGCTAAAACAATTATTTTTCTATATTTTGAAAATTTCAGGAACCGGGTTACATCAAACAGGGCGAGCAGATTACCATAATATTCCTGTCTTTCTTAACATAGATAAACTACATTCCGAAATGACTACTTTCGCACTTTGATTTATATACTTCAACAGATGACATTTTGTTGTTTTATAACAGACAACTCTTGTGAAATTGTAACTGGGGTCGGTGAAGATCCTTTTGTTTTTCCTGTCTCGTCTACTCCGTTTCATTTGGACTTTTCTGTGCGTCGCGAAAAGGGTGCAGTGACTCTCTATTTTATGACATCGGATGATGACGAAGGGGACTACTATAAGATAAGTGAGTAGAAATTTCACAGGAATTTATTGATTATTGATGGTTTTTTTCTCCATATCCGAACTTCGCTACATGCCGGAACATTTTGCCATTTGAAAGAAGCCGTTGCCGTCTTGCCGAGCAGGTTTGCTCAGTCAACAACACCTCCTCCAGGCAGGGGTGGCGCTAGGGTTAAATCTTACGGAGGGCAAAAACTCTTGTGTTGGGGGGGGGGCGAAAATGTAAAAACAAAATTCACTTCATGTACACGGCGAAAAACCCTGATTTTTGACAATTTCGGGGGGGGGGGTCTACTGGTTAACAGCAATGCCACAGTTTCCTTCGTTACATATACATGAAAATCAGTCCTTACATCTGAGCTAATTCGTTGGTTGTCCGGCAGAAGGGCCCTAGCATACATTTCCGGCAGAAGGACCAGTACAGTAAATTTTCTCTAATTTGATAAATATTATCTTATTTGATATTTACACTTAACAGACTGACAGAAGGATCTAAAACTATCACACTACCTTGATTTCATGTGATGTGAAAAGAGCCAATGGTTTTCAAGTTAGAGACAATGTAGAGTTAACTCCCTTCTGCCGGGAACATATACTAAGGTCCTTCTGCCAGACAACCGACGCTATTTGACATATTTGATATGCCCCCAATAGGAACGAATATTATGAATAAAAGATTTGCAGAATGAATGTACAATGCCAACCAGGTTTGTTGTTCATTACCTGTAGGCCTAATTATCAAAATGATGCTAACTTAGATCAAATGCTTGATCTATATTATTCTTAATGACTCACAAACAAAAGTGACCCAACATGATTCGAACCTGAAACCTATTGATATCCAGTCAGCATCACCACCACCAGGCTATGCTATGTAACAGCAATGCCTCGGTTTACTTGGTTAAAGCCACAAGCTAACAATGACCAGTTAAAAAATGTGAGCTACATTAATCCTCCATGCTCTAAGTGTCTTTGATAAGGTCTAAAAATGAAGCCCTAAAATATATTGTATTTCAAAATGATTATGTAGTGCTTTAAAAAAGTGAAAATCGTAAGTTGACCAGATTCACCTGCCGATTTCCTCCCATAGACTTACTGTGTGTGGATCTAGGCTATTTTGTACTCGGCCCGAGTACTAATTGTTTGTTCATTCATATCCTGCCAGTGGCAGCATAAATTTCCAAACTTTAGTATTGTAGGGTGTTTATTTGTCCATTTAAACACTACTAGAGAACTATGATAGCAAAGTTTAACAATTTTTGAATTTGAAGCCCCACAATATAGCATGTGTTTTTAAAATACCTGGGAATTAGTTCATGAGCCCTCAGTAGGAACGCACGTTAACGAATGAAAGGTTTGCAAGGATAACTTACGATGTCTAGCAGGTTTGCTCGGGATTCTCCTTCGTCTCCTCCTCTTCTTTCTTTGTTGTTGTTGTCGTAGTCATCATTATCATTTGAATTCTTTCTGATATCCTCTTTACTTTGCAGAAATCGGTGAACTGTATGAGAGTTCACGAGCTGTGGTATATCGGTGCATCGATGAGGAGTGTACCATCGCCGAGAAGCAAGACGGGTTTGCCTTACCGCCTCTCAGCTTTAGGAGGTTTTGGGTGTCCTATTACGAAGAGGGTCACGTGACTCACCTCCAGCTTGGTCACCCTGGTCAGGACGTAGCGTCACTTGAGTATAGCGATACCGATCCCATCACCGGCATCTCTAAATTCGGGTTTACATCCACGGAAAGAACTGTCACTTCTTCTTGGATCTTTCACAATAAAAAATGCTAACTAATTTGTGCCATGCAGTCGATAATTTTAGAAGAAATCTGCAATGTTTTAAGGCCTCCGCACACTGCACGACTTTTGTCGTACGACTGCACCGGCGACCTTGATCCGAATGAAAACAGCAAAGCTTATATTTCGTACACAATCAGACGTGTACGAAAAGCATAAGCTTTGTTTTTTTTATTTCGGATCCAAGTCGGTGGCAGTCGTGAACGACAAAAAGTCCGTGTAGTGTGCGGAGACCTTTAGTGTACTAGTTGTCAACTTTAAACAGCTGGAACTTGTTACGCATGCATGGAGAAAAAAAGTCCTGTACATTCGAGTTGTAGATAGAAGTAAGACGTATACACTTTTCAACAATTTCATTTTGTAATGTTGTGAATACGTGAAAGGTTGCAATTAATTTTCTGAAGCTACTTATTTACAATTGGTCTGTTCAATAAAATATTCAAATTTATGGATATTTTCTCTTGGAAGGCTATTTCTTCCACGTGTGTCTATAAATATATTTTCAATAATTAAAATGCAACTCTCATAAATAGACCAGTTTACTAATGTATTCAAAATTTATTCATACCTTTTAAACAAAGGTTGTCCTTAACAACCTGAAAGCTTGCCCGAGGCTTGCCCGACATATCAACAAATATAATATATGCAAGTTGGATTCCGAGTATTGAAATGTATTCATTATAAACAGACTTGTGGAATAGCTCGTTACCAGGACCACAAGAAAGACTAATATCCATAAATTTGAATACATTTGTGAACTGGTCTATCTGGTTGTTGTTATGTCTTGCAGGTCTCTGGCAAGCTATCAAGAGTAACAGTTGCCAGAAAGATGTGCATAAAAATCGCACACATTATGAAATTTGTCTTTCGATATCCACAAATGTAACGAAGAAGTGCTTGTCTTTCGACTTCAAAGGAACAAAACAAAATTACATGAAAAAAATATGTATTTTGTAGGAG
The DNA here is from genome assembly GCA_001188425.1 of Eucidaris tribuloides. Taxonomy (NCBI): domain Eukaryota; kingdom Metazoa; phylum Echinodermata; class Echinoidea; order Cidaroida; family Cidaridae; genus Eucidaris; species Eucidaris tribuloides. Next base: position 34,430 of record JZLH01S0122982.1, read on the forward strand.
AAAATGCAGTGTAATCCAGTTACCTAGAAGATTTAGTGAGGGCTATTGTTCTACTATTTAAAAAGCGTAACAACACAACTATACATTCATCGTATATTATTAAAGAAACGATAATACTTGTCAATACTGGTTGAAGTGGGTGGTGGGGCTTGGGAAGTTTGGGATGAGGAATTTCGCCAGGCGCACTCACCTGAGTGGTTCCTTCACCGTGCTTATACGATTCTTATACAAGATCAAAATTATTGCATTTCTGAATGTAGATGGGAAATTATTTCAGCTTTAATGAATAACGCCACATAATTTCTTCATTCCAGGCATAAATATTTGGTTGAAAACTGTTTTGTTTCATTGATGGAGAAATATCAAGATAACAGGTGCCTGTCTCATGCCTTTGCACACATTTCAACATTTACCACGAGGAAATGACAAACAGGTATAGGGCCATTCTTTGAAAAGTGAAACAAATGGTCACACACGTGACAGAACTTATATGACCTCTGTATCTCATGTAATTCCAAAGGCCTTGCAGGTACATTGTTTTGAAATGTAAATATATCTTATATATGTCAATAGTGATCAAGTGAAAATATTTAATGTTATGTTAATCATACTTATTTAGGGTCAGAGAGGTCAAATAAGTTTTGTCATGTGTGTGACAATTTGTTTCACTTTTCAAAGAATGGCCCTATAACGGATATCAAAGTATCTATTGCACTATAAAACCCTTACTTGTAGTGGTGACCGGGCGTGGGTTTGGGGAGGGGGTAGTTGGTTGTTTTGTTGGACATCTCATTTGGTCGGGATCACCAAGGTTCTGTTTTTTAAAATCTTTTTCTGTTTCCTTTTATTTTCAATTTTATCTCACACTCATTAGCTGGATTAAGGTAACATAATCGTTTTCGCAACCCTAATGTAGCACAACTTCACGTTACTTTTGCCTGTAATGTAGTCGTTGAAGAATGTGCCTGTGGCATTTGGAGATCATTTCTTATCTAGAAGTTCTTGAAATGCACAAAACTCTTATGCATGTTTAGTATGTGTTTCAGGCTTCCTGAATTGAGTCAGTGTCATTATGGTTTTTTTTTCGTTTTTGAATAATATTCTGTATGAGAATTGTTCATAACATTTGCCGTGTAGCAAGGTTAGGAATGGTATACATTTGTAAATTTCACATATTTTACATGATAGAGACCAATGCGGCTGGAGGGTCTGAAGAGAGAGTGGTACTTTTTTTGTCTCAGTGATACTTGAATTCCATTCAAAATCTATCTGTCTCTATAATTCCAACTAAAGTGAGTTTCAAGGTTCTATATTTTGCCCAAGGTCTTAAATGGCTTTTCTTCTATAGGAGATTGTATTTACAAATTTTCGATTTTTAGAGCGAAATGCTATAACTATGTTTTAGGGTTGACTGCCAACCCTGGGAGAGTCTTTTGCTGATTGAGGTTGTGGTGGTAGTGGTCGGCTGGCTAACCTCAACCAGTCAACTCGTGGATGTGTCATGTAAGTCTGGGGAAGTGTAGTCATATTTTTTTCATTTTCTAAGTAGTAGTAGTAATCCAGGTTTTAAATCCGATTTAGTCCCCGACTACGGGGGTGGCCAGATTCACCTCGCACTCACAGAAATTGCCCTTACCCCCTCTCTCCACTTTACTCTATTCGGTGCACCCCGTTCCTAATCCAACCCCTACTCTCCTCCACAACTTGCTTCTTCCGTGTCTTCTTCGGTCGCCCCCTTCCATGCCTTCCCCTCTGACCAACCACCTCAAACTCAAGCGCCCTTCTCAAAACATGATCAACATCGCTCCTCAACACATTTCCATACCAACGTACTCAATTCGCCTTCACCATCCGATCCATCGTTTCTTCCAAACCCAACATCTGCATCAAAGGCTCGTTTACACTATGTTCCCGGCGGCCACGGCAACCACGTTTCAGGCTACCGTGGACAAAACGGGATGGACGTGAGACCACGCGGAAAGACCCGCTACGGATCACCTCCAAGTGCTGTTACGGCCTATTACGTACTGTCGAGTTTTATTGCGTTTTCCTACGGCCTACTAGGTTTCTCATCCTCACCGTGACTACCGTGGCAATTTTTTTGACGGCAACACGGACTGTCACGTTTGCCCAGCCCGTCCTCCCGCGTGGTCTCACGTCCATCCAGTTTTGTCCACGGTGGCCTGAAACGTGGTTGCCGTGGCCGCCGGGAACATAATGTAAACGCGGCTTTAGTCTTCTTCCTGGTCATCAGCTTCATACCACACATCGCTCTCACCATTGCTCTCTCAGCCCTTCTCAGAATCCCCATCTCGTTATCACTCAAACACCACGTTTCGCTCCCATACAATATCGCCGATCTCACGCAACTCCTTTAAACTAATCCTTTCATCTTCAGAGGAAACCTTTTCCCAAATAACAACTCTCCGCATTCCCTAAACCAGGGGCGTCGATCCATGATTTGGGGGGGGGGGGGGCAAAAATTGAGAAAAAAAATGTCCAAACTTTTAGGCGTGCTCTGCGCGCCGAATTGTGATAGCCGACATTTTGCGCACGAAACGACTCGGAAATTGAGAATTTGTGATTTAATCGTAATTTTATGGCCTTTTAATGGTTTTTATTAGTGCTTCCAAAATGCTTTTAGAAACATATATTTTCATTGTGCATATTATGATTTTTTTCAGGTTGTCAAATTATGGGGGGGGGGGGCGGTGGGGGCGTGCAAAGGGATATGTTTGCCCCTCCCCCCCCCCCCGAAAATCGACCGCACCTGCCTAAACTTCTCCCATCCAAATCTTGCCCGCGATGTCACAGCATACCTGTACCATCCACTCACACTCACCCTGTCCCCTAAGTACGAAAACTCTTTCACCGTTTCTACCTCGTCACACAACTTTTCCACATGTTCCACCATCCCTCCTGGTCTTTTCTCACATTTTCCACACACAAAATCTCTTGCCAGCCTCGCAGTCACTCTCTTCATCTTTGTGCATCTCCCTTGAATCCATTTCCCACATTTTTCACACAACACTGAATACGCCCTTACCCTCTTTCCACACATGCTGCATGGGTCTACCTTACTCACTAATACTTTTTCCTCTGCTCCACTCACCATCATTTTTGTCTTCCCAAGATTTTCCTTCAAACCCTTGCTCTCAAAGGCCATCTTCCACTTCCAGAACTTTTCCCTCATTTCCTCCATCGTCTCACTCATCAAAACCAACTCATCAGCATACAGCACGTCGGTCATCAAACCTTCTCTTGCATTCTCCGTAACCACATCAATCATAATTGCAAAAAATCAGTGGCGATAACACAGAACCTGGATGCACACCCACTTTCACCTCAAACTCCTCAGATAACTCTGACCCAACTCTCACTCTTGTTTGAGCTCCTTCATACAAACTTATCATCGCTAATTAGTAAGTGGAATATTCATATTCATTCCTTTTTTAATTATTTATATATTGGTTAAACAGTTGGTGTTAACTACTTCTAAAAACCGTGTTTAATTTAGGTTTGAGGTTCCCTGTATAAATCCACAATATTGTGTACTTATATGTCGGTGTTCAATAAAATTTCCTAGTATACCATAAGTAACTAGTACATAATAAAGAGGTTGAACAAAAATCTTTCTAAAAGGAAAAAAAAATCTCTGCCAATCATCTATTTACACTTATTTACTTACAAACCTGCACAATAAATGGAAACAGACTTGATTAAGATTTGATTAAATTTCTCTTGATTTGATCGATAGATTTCGTATAGCAAACAATCAAACAATATAAATCATTATGAAGATTCAAGCATTTCAAAATACAAACAAGCATATAAAACATATGACAATACTCACACCAGTATACGTTCACGTGATAAATAAATGACGGACAGTGTTGCTAAATCTAATTGCGAACGGCAGGTCCCGAAAAGCCCGTGTATAGGTGGCCTCTTTGAAAATACACTAAACAAAACCTTACCACATTCCTCTTCTGGTTCATCTTCGTTGGTGTTACCAATGCAGTCAATCATTCCATCACATTTAGCTTGATCAGGAATCCAAACGCCACTGTAACACTGGAAACTGGATGATTTATGAACTACAAAATCAAGAAGCAGAAAAGAAAAATTGATCGATGATGAAATACAATAGTAATAGTAATAATAATAATAATAATAATAATAATAATAATAATAATAATAATAATAATGAATACCTTACTTAAATGCACATTTTTTCCACAATAAAGCTGTTGCACATGCACTTAACTTTGGAGAACTTGTTAGATTTTTGCAGTCAAAATCTGTATTGATTCTTCACAATAATTTGCGGAGCTGATAGTTTTGTGGGTTTGAATTTATCAAATCCATTATGCCATAGATGCGTTATCAAAATTAAGATGGTCATCATTAAATTATTAACTTTAACTAATCATTGGAAGTATGTTTTCCTTTTGAGTAATGTGTCGTGGAGTAAAAAAAAAGGTTCACACTCACTACATCTGTCATCTTCATCGGATCTGTCTTCGCAGTCATTTATTAAATCACATCTGCTTTCGTTAGGAATGCACATACTGCTATCGGAGCATTGGAATTCTTCGTCAGAGCATGGCGTGTAATCTGTGATGAGAAAAATAGATATGTTTGCACAAATATTTAGGGGGAAAGCGCATTATGTATGCTTGCTAAGAACAACTATCACGAACACCATAAATTTTACGATACATCCGTTGGAACTTAATCCTGTTAATTATTTTGGGCGCATTTTACCCAAGAGTCTTATTTTTTACCTTTCTTTCAAAAATGATGATTGGTGACTGACAAAAGATAGCAATATGGACTGTAGGGCAAGGCCATTTATCGTGATTTTCCGTAGTCCCATCAGTGGTATTTTAAAAATCCCTAATGATCATTATTTAAATATTACTAAACCCGCAAATAGGGATTGTTATCCTAATACAATGTGCGCGTTTTTGAGAAACTTTATTAATTATGACGGTTATTTATAATGTCGTGACCAAGTACGTTTTAGCAGTGTATAAACTACCGGGGACTGTCACCGTGTGCAAAAGTAAATTACGTGGCTGGAATATCACTCCGTCTTATCCTCGTTCGTAAACTAGGGATTGCTTGACAACCTATGCATTCACAATGCTTTTGTGAAACCGCAGATGTTTGAAAACCGAATAGGAATTTTGGTGAGGCGTTTGAGCGCAGCCATTCTATAAATAATGGAGAACTGTGTGAATGGCTTTTGTTAGGTTTATTCAAAAGAACACCTTCTCCTGTGCCTTTCAATTAACGTAGAGCCACAGGCATTCATAAATATTAATAGGTGTAAAGAGCAATCTAGCGAGTAATGTTCGTGTCTGTGAAATCGCTATTAACGGTGATTCCTTCTTCTTCGAATGGGACTGAGGAATTTGCCTCACTAATTAGTCAATTATCTCATCAATGCGTATGTAAAATTTGGATAACAAAGGCTTTTTCTCATCAGCAACTTCATCTTAATCAATCTGTAATGCTATTTTTCAATACCAATCTGGAGGAACTTTTTTTCTAGAGCGTTATTTGGTCAATGCCCTACAGTCCATTAGCAACAGCCCCCGCACCACCTGCAGAATATACATTGGGCCGTATGCATAAAAGTAGTAATTACTTGTAAGGAGTGGCTTCAAGCACCAGCAATTGGTTGTCAAGCGTAAATGAAGCTCATCGCAACAGGTGGGAAAGAAAGTTACTTAAAAACGTTGCAAAAGAAGAACCTTTTTTCCCTTGTTCTGACCACGAATTTCCTTGGGTTTTTGCAAGCTCCTCAATACCAGCTTGAGCGCTCTTTGTCTTAATTATGACATCGAGTTTTAAAACATGTCCATGCTCGTATTTAGACCAAACCAAGCTGCAGCAAAAGAGAAATAAATCGAAGAAATACTATTTCTGGTATGATCAAGAAAAAATTGGGGGAAAATATTTCAGGAAGGGGTCTAAAGATTTTAAATCAATCTTGGAGTACGTTGCGTCTTTCAAAGTGTATTTATCTACGTTGACCGCGAATTTGTGAAGATAGGAAGGCTTCTTCCCATACGTATTCGACTCGTGCGGATCCGCCTATTGTTGTTGTTCGGACCGCGCGTGACGTTGGCCTATTGTGAATGGTTGTGGAAAAATTGCAAGAAAACGTTTTAACATACAAGCAAATGTTTATCGCATACGGAAAAATAGGCAAAAGCTGAACATCCATCTTGCCTAGAAGGACGTGGAAGTGTTTTTGATATATACGTCCATAACTTTCATGGGAGCACAAAAGCGGTATCGTATAAATGTATTCAAATATTCACGCGTGAAAGGAGAAGCATTTCCTGTCATGGGAGTTACAAAAAGATAAGTTCACATAATGTTATAACAGAATTTTTATGGATGCCAATTATATGACGCATCGAGGACATGATTCTATTGATATTTTAGAGTGTAATGAATTGGTTGGAATCAATTGCATATTCTTGTTTTTGTCATACCAAGACAAACTGCAAAACTTCGGGCAAAACTATGCAGGTTGTCAAGAAGCAACCTTTGTTTCAACATGTTTTTGCAGGCAGCAATAATCTGTGCTTGGCAGCAATTCCCAATAATTTTTATGCAATATGGATTCAAGCAAGAAGGCTAGAAAAAGCAATTACTATTTTTTTATGCATATGGCCCCATTATCTTCGGAGTTTTGTTTGCAGTAATGGTAATGGTAATGGTTTATTTCAAAATCATTTGCAGCCAATCGGCTGAATTACAGATTTTTTACAGTATGAAAACCTCACGAACAATAATTTTAGATCACATTCAAAAATTACACATGAAATCAAAGAGATACTAAATAACCGAAATTTCTGAGTAAATAATTTAAGCTAGTAAATAGAAAACAAAAGAAAAAAAATATATAACGCAATCAAAATCAAAATACCCCGTGGCACATGAAATAGTTAGGTTTACTCTTCTTCGTAGATAATTTGGGGTATTCTGTTTATAATCTGTTATAACTGGTTGTCAAAAATAAGGGGAAGATGGTTTTACTAAGTCATGTTTAGTACTATGCATAATGTTTCTTTTATTAGAAAATGAAAGTGTAACAAGATTGATAAACAATTATATGTAAAATATACTCATTAATACGAAGATAACTGTATAATATCTGCAATTATTACATTAAATTAAAATAAACAACATGCACATATTGATAAGAAAATAATTATCATCAAACTACAAAACACAATGTCATCAACAGTCTAACAAGTCAACAATTCAAACGTCTATATCTATGTAGTTCAGTTCTCCAAGATACTTTATATAAAAAAATCCTATAATGACGCATGATCACAGATAGCATACTACATGTATTTTTTTTTAATTCGGGGGGGGGGGGTCGGCCAAGTGTCAAACGCTGTAATTCATATTTTTAATGCAATTTCCACCCCTCCCTTTACATAATATGGTTCAAAGACAGATATAGGAAATTGCCCTGTAGCTTGTTATGTCAACAGATTAACATATACCAGGATAAGCAATCCAAAAACAAATGTTAATACAGTGATATTTACTTGAATACATACCACAGTCAGTTTCATCAGAGTTGTCATCACAGTGATACATCTTATCGCAATAAAAGGAAGTTGAGATACATTGATCACCACTGGAGCACTGGAATTGATTTCGGGAACAAGATGAACCTCCTGCCAGTGATAAAAACATTTGTAGTTTGAGTTAACGATGAAATATTGAATACTTGTAATTAAGTACTTTAATCAAGATTGGCGATTACCTTATAATTCTATCCTTAACTTGCTTTGTTGAAATACACGTATGCATATTCACAGCGGAGTGCCAAATTCAAGTTCAGGAGCGTTAAAGCCATAGGCTAACAATGACAACAGTTTAACAAATGTGAGCTACATAATCCTCCATGCTCTAAGTGTCTTTAAAAAGGGTTTAAAATGAAGCCCTGAAAAAATGAGTATTTCAAAATGATGATCTAGTGCTTTAAAAAAGTGAAAATTTACAAGCAATCAAAAAGACCGGATTCACTTGCCCATTTTCTCCCATAGACTAACTGTGTGTAGATCTAGGCTACTTCATCCTCCACCGGAGTAGAAATTGTTTATTCGTGTATATCTTGCCAGTGGAAGCATGACTTTCCAGAGTTTTGAATTCTTCAGTGTTTATTTGATTTGTCCATTTAAACACTACTATGTAGCTCAAATGTCAAAGTCTGACATTTCGTTTTAAATTGAAAATTTTCGCGGCCAAAAAAAAAAATTCACGCGCCAAATTCAACAGCCGAAAAGTCGCTCACGGCCAAATTTGAACAAAAATAGACATACACGTCTTTTGGCAGGGGGTGCTATGCACCCCCTGAAAAATTCTGGGGGTGCTCAGCACCCCAGCACCCCCACTTCCCAGGGCCATGCGGGTGTTTTGGTTATTTTGACTCGCCTGTTTCACAATTTGTTTCATCACTTCTATCATGGCAGTCGTGATGGCCGTCACACGTGTACACCTGCTGGATGCATTCGCCTGATTGGCAGGTGAATAACGAAGGACCACAGATAGGAGCAATGGCTGCAGGAAAAAACAATTTACAATATCAAGGCAAAAACGTGATATAATCATTTCTACCTACCCCCTCCCCCCCCCCAAAAAAAAAAACAACAACAAAAACTATCAAACAAAAATGAGTCATTACCCGCTGTACATTGACCGATTGTGTATCAAGTTTTATAATTAAATTGCTGGTGATCCGACATTTGCCCCGGCGACAGTTGCTCCGGTGACAATATCTCGGAAGACAAAGAGTTGGGGTTAGGGTTGCCGTTGGGTTGCCGTTGGGTGGGTTTCCAGTCCAGAATACGGTTAAGCATATAGTGTTTGGATTTGGATTAGGGTAAGGGTTAGGGTTAGGGTTGAGTTCAGGGTTATTGCATCAAAATAATCATCGGAGGAAATGTCGGACATTCAAATTGCTATATTTCAAAACCAATGGCTTGGTCCATACACAGATACACAGATAGTGGTCCTCGTCAACTCACGTCAAATGTTTTTGGTGTTTCGACTTCCAAGTAATTCTTTCTTTTAATATTTCAAACGTGCACACGGTGCTAAAATTTCATGCCAAGCTCGTCTTGTACACCGGAATACACTATATGTAGGTGCTAGATGTAACACCCCGATGTTTGCAATATAGTACATTACACACACTTCTACAAAACGTATATTTCTCTTTATTTTACTTCATCTTTTTTCCACTGCCTGGTATAGAAACATGAAAAAAAATAAATGCCTTTCTCAGAAATTGATCAGAGTGGATTTTATGCAAGTTTAAGATAAATAATTCTTTGGAATGTCTCAGTTGTAGGCCGATCAATGGGGTTGCATACCAACTTTGATTTATGTTTATTGTTTTGAATTGCCTGAGATTTCTCATATAATTTTTGTATTAGCATTTAACTTTAAATCCTGGCATTACATTATAGACAGAAAACAGTGCGCTTAGAAACGCCAAATTAATGTTTTGTATTATTATAATTAAATCAAATTTCAAGTTTTTTAAATCTATATCCACGTAGCATAAATGCGTATGGCAGCCATTTATTTGAAAGAATGTTACTGGTCATACGTGATGGAAACCCATGCATGACTCATACCCACTGATACTTTTTGAATATTTTTAAAGACTAAATGCATAACCATGTGTGATTTCGCGAATGGATACTTTGGCGATAAAACAGAAGGTAAAGCCATACAATTAAAACAAGTAATCTCAGGGTCAGCAGATCTATATTTTGTCTAGTTTTAAAAATCCATCAACACACATGGATATTTGCATGATTTGTAACATTATTATATAACTGACTAAAAAAATTGTAAAAATGTAACGTACCGTGATTTTGATATAAAACAGAATTAGGTTGATTTTCCAACGCAATATCTGTAAAACAAAAAAAAAATATATATATATATGCACTTCATATCAAATTTTCTGAAGCAAAATAATGATTATGCCATGTAAAACACAAATGGCTCGATGGATAGCTATAGTAGATAATACCAAATAATTTTTCATGTGATCTTCACCTTTGGATAACATGCAATACATATTTCCGAATAAAACATACAAAAGAGAACCATCTACTTTGATAAGGAGATAAGGGTCACATTTATTGTTATATTTTCAAACATCGAATGATATTGAACTTTCACAAATTTACTTGGTTGAATTATTCCTTTGCTACGATATGTACTTTTTTGTTAAGCCAATATTAAAAATATAAGCCATATCATTAACGTCCACACCTTCGGGAATTTAAAAGCCCAAGTTTAGTTTGGGGATTTTTTTTTTATTTGAAGGCTTTATGCCACAAAAGTCATATCCCAGCAAATAACAGATTCTGATGTCTTTAGTTTTTTTAGAATTACTTAATGAAAAAATCTCGGCGGGGGGGGGGACCCAGGAGATTTTCATACTAATATTTTACATTATAGCATCCAAAGGGTTAATAAGGTGTTCAGGTTATCCGAGTTATACCTCATTTGAAAGAGCAGAGTCTGTTCTTTCTGATGAGGTATAACTCATTTAACCTTAACACCTTATTAACCCTTTGGATGCTATAATGTAAAATATAGTCGAAAATCTCGGGGTCTCCCCCGAGATTTTTCATTAATTAATAAAAAAAACTAAAGACATTCAGAATCTGTTTTTGCTGGGATATGACCTTTGGGCATAAAGCTTTCAAATAAAAAAAAATCCCCAAAACTAAACTTGGGCTTTAAGGTACAAGTATCACAATTTGTTTACAAAGAATACACCCTAGTACGCGGATATAATTTACACTTTTTCAAGAATACTTTATTTCTTTGCACACTTAATAGATGTTACGCAATCATCGACACATATGTAATAGTAATATATTTGGAACAATTCTCCCAAATTCATGGGATTATCCATGTTATTCGACTACCTTAATAAATGTACTGACTTTTCGAGCGTAACATTCTTCACGGTTATTGTTAATGAACACTGTGTTTTCGTCAGGTCTCAGAAACGTAACGGGCTGCCCGGATAATGTTCCATGTGGAAACGATTTTCAAAAGGAATATCAAGCAGACGAATACTCTATGAGGAAGCATGGATTTTCCCAACGGGGGTGGGGTGGGGTTTAGAACGAATTAACAACACGGAAGTAGGAATGCCAAGTTGGAGAATTTCGGGCGTCACCTAATAAACGTGGTTAATGTAGGTCATCACTCTTGTTAAATATATTTAAGGGGGTGGGGGCTCTTAAAAGGTTCCTTTGACAGCCTTGTCACATCAGCAACACCATTTTAGGTGCTTATTACACTAAGATAGGGTTCTTGAAAGCAAGAATCCGGACAATATGTGTCCTTTCACCACAAAATGCACCATAAATCGATAAAATAATAAATTGTGTTTGCTATACAGTCTTAAAGCAGAGACTCTTAGCTTTAAAACGGTCTGATGAACCAAACTTATTGAAAATCTTGCTCACAAGTTCGGACTATCACCTTAAAGACAGGGGATCTCTTTTGCATGCCTACAAATTAACATTGTGTAAATACAATGTCATTTAGAAGAAAATGGCATCTGGGAACCTTTAGCAAAATATAGCAGCTAGAAACTCAGTTTTTAGTGGAATTATAGTGACCGTTAGACTCAGAACGTACAATAAATGGCTATTGTTTTTCTTTTGCATTTTTCAAATTTTAGGCATTCACTAACCCCCAGATTAAACACAGACATGCCCTTCATCAATAGTCTAAGGGCATGGATTATCTTTCCCTGGTCTGTGGGGATGTTTGCAAATGAAATCAACTGCCTTTACCCATTATCGGGAAAGCGGAGAAAAAACGCTGCAAAGATAGTGCTCATTCATGCGAAACGGGAGCCTTTGACAACCATTTCGTTGAAAGCGCGGTAAAACTAGTCACTCTCCAAAAAAGAACTCTGGATTAGACAATCCTCTTTGGCTGTTACAGTCACATCAATGAATAGTTCATAAAAGTAGCTTTGCGGTGATACTAAAATCATTACAGAGGGACTTGAAGATGTTGGATAACAAGCAATTTAGGGTTACATTATGTTCAATCTTGCGATATGAAGATCGAATTTGGCCAAATTTTCAAGCTGCGCAAAATCATAGTCTGCGTTCAATTTAAGAAAAATCAAACTTCTGAATCACTCCTGGTCCTCAAATTTGAACAGATGAAAGATGAGTGTATGTGCTTTTCAAAAATATAAAAATCACAGAATCAACTTTTTCAACCCAACTCGACTATTTACCGCATTTACACGAAAACTGCCATTGCAACTTATTGATCGTTTTGTGGTGACAGGTCACATATAAACCAAAGAGATCCTTTTAAAGTCGAAATTGTAATAATATGCACAAAAGTTGAGGCCAATATCGTAACCGAATGTGAACCTTTAAATACTCGTGTTTCTAAAAGTATGGAAACTGTCATTTTCCTTAATTTTAGTATTTTTTCCATTTCTGCAGTATTTTTGATATACATTTGATGGATGACCTCTTTGCCCCGCCCCATTTGGCTTTGACTATGTTGTGTATTGGGTTAAGTGAAGGAAGGTAGTATAATGTCACCGATTGGTGTTGCTGGCTGCTTGCAGATGAACTGCCTGGCCTCCGGGGACGCGCAGGGAACGTCGTGCCATAAAGCCGTAGACCGACTGCTGGTAGCGATGATCAATGTACATCGTTCTAAAGTTCCACCATCGGGTTGACGAGAGTAAGATTCACCGGGACTGTCAATCAAGTTACAAAAAAAGGGAGAAAATTATAGAATAATAAGCAATGTACTATGTAGACATCGTAGCTGACAATAAATACTTTCGTGTTACTGCTACATCTCTTTTTGAAACTCCCTTGTTACATTCCCTCGTGAAACAAACACAGTGTGGACACAGTGTGGACACAGTGTGGACACAGTGTGGGCACAGTTGGACACTATTGGCACAGTGTGGGCACAGTGTGGACACAGTGTGGGCACAGTGTGTATGTTACAAATTCACATAGTAACTCTGAGGGGACTATAAAATTGGAACATTTTCACATAGTTGTTTTCCATACGGGTTATTGATGGTAGTCATGCAGTACATACTAAAAATATTTCAGTAACATGTATCGAGTACATTGCAAAATACTCAACAATGAGAAAGTCTTGGTAGAATATTTGAAACACTAATAAATAAGGTAATATGTTGTCTACACCTATATATGTTGAAAATCATATCGGCCAACATGATCAGATTATACGACAAAGTTTTCTCTCATGAATCATCGAACTCTTCAGAAACTAGTTTAACATCTACCTAAGATAACTACACAACGTATTTCAATGGTTATGAGGGCTGCCACTAAAAATTTTCATTTCCCCCTACGCCGCATGCATATTTCCCCTACGGACGCTACTATTCATCTACGATCTATCAGCCCACTTCTCCCCTACAAATATCCATTTTCCCCTACGAAACTAAGTTTACACCTACAAAATAACTTTAGTAAAGGCAAAAGATTTATTTTAAATGAGAAAGTTCACGTTGTGATCATCTCGATACTGTAATGAGCGTGCGCTACGGTTTGCGTAACTCAGATTTCTGTGCCGGAGAAGTGACTAACTAGCACAACAGATTTACCTAAATAATGTCTAGAGACTCAGGATTTCTTTGAGGATTTCAGATTTTTTGGGAGGAAAATTGCCAGAAAATTTTCAGATGCATCAACCCCCCCCCCACTTCCCCTAAGGAAGGTCATTTTCCCCGTAGGTATCCCCCACAACCTACAGATGGGTAAAATCCCCTACGGTAGGGGGTAATTCCCCTACGAGTGGCAACCTTGCTGGTCATGTGGATGTATGAAGCAGGCCGGTTCATTTTGAACGTTTACACGTATTTGGAAAAGGGGGTACACGTTCAAATTTTCAATTCAATTTCCATTGTCCAGCCGTCATTTTGCCTTTGTATAGGACGTGGCTTTCTTTGCCGTAGGAAGAAATCCAAAATCGCACGTGAAGCTATTAAATGTGTATACATGCATTATTGCAGATCTAAAACCGTGTGACTACCAATGTGTCTTGCTTACTGAAAAGCCCAGTTTGGTAATTCTTCTCCCCCGTGTATTTCCCTGCAACGTACTTGAAAACAGGCGCAATTCTACTCCGTATTCAGTCTAATGAATTGGAATCAGGTATGGACGCACACTTGTGCGGACCGATTGGAACCACATATTTGAAGAACAAAAAGGTTCTTTGATATGCAAATGAGGATGCCTCGTTGAAGGTATAAGACCCGGCATGTGACAAAGGAATAACCAGTGTTTAAAGCCAGTCAGGGCTCACCCAACTCAAGTAAACGAACGTGCAATTTAGGGAGGGGTAAAAATTGAGACTCCTGTAAAAGACAGACACCCAGTAGAAGGGAGGGACCTGATTCCTCATATTAGGCCTATACTTCGTAGAATCATAATTAAACTTCAATCATTTAAATCTCGTTTAATTTACTGATTATTTAGCATGTCTTGTATTCATTGTGCGTTACGCATGCAAGGGCGTAGGCTGGTTTGGGCATGGGGAGGTGCACATCTTGGGCAGGTGGAACTAAAGTGACATGGGGAGGTGCACGTCTTAGGGAGGTGGAACTAAAGTTGAGTAAATCAGGCGTTGAAAGCAGAAAAAGTGGTGCAAATTTCGTTTTGCTTAATTGCCAGGGGCGGGACTCCTATGGGTCTGCGGGGGGAGGGTGCACGTGCACCCAGTGCACCCCCAGCCTACGCCCTTGGCATGGGCGCAATCCCAACGCAGGAATGCTATTCATGTGTGTGTGTGGGGGGGGGAGGGGGCACCTATTGATGTGTACCCCCCCCCCCACATGAATAGCATTCCTGCGTGATTTGCTGGCCCATATGGCCTTATGCATATTCACAAACATCCCGGTATGAGTGTACAGACCGATACGGGAAATTTTACACTAATCGTTGTCGCTATATTTTAGAAGTAAACGCGGGGTCGCCCGACCCGTGTTCATGGATTTAAAACTCTCTTGGGAGCCGTGTGTGTAATGTGTTCTTTATAACATGGCTATTCATGGGTCGAGCGCCTCGTTTCCTCCATTGATGGTTATAATTTTATTGAGTTGCATTGAACTATTTGATTGATCTTACGGATCATCTGTGTTTGGTGACTATTGCTCATATTTGCATCTTATTTCGTCGTTCGTCCGACAGAAGGGTCCTAACATAATTATGTTCCCGGCAGAAGTTCCTTAAAGGCAAGGTTCACCCTGGCGTCAAGTTGGTTTTAATAAAAGCAGACAAATAAGAGAAACATATTAATGAAAGTTTTACAAAAATCCACCACAGAATAACAGAGTTATGAAGTTTCAAAGTTTCAATTTTGTGACGTCACCTGCGAGCAGTTCCCCATAATTTGTCACGTAATAAAAATTCCATAAATTACCATTTTTAATGGTTCATGACAATTGAATTTTTGTTTTTTTCATAGAAGCCTGTATGAAATAATGTTTCTGACAACATATTGAATGCACAAGTAAAATCATTTTCAAATTTATGATAAAAGAGTATTTTATGGAATTTACATCACATGACATGGGGAGTTGCTCGCATGTGACGTCACAAATTAAAAACTTTAAAATTCCATAACTCTGTTATTCTTAAACGGATTTTCGTCAAACCTTCATTAATATGTTTCTCACATTTTGCTGCTTTTATTAAAACCAACTTAACCTCAGGGTGAACATTGACTTTGACAATAAATTTCCTCTAATTTGAGAAATGTCGCCTTATTCGATATTTGCAACTGATAGACTGACAGAATAGGATCTAAAAATACTACACTACTTTGATTTTATGTGAAAAGAGCCAATGGTTTTCAAGTTAACAGACAATTTAGTGTTAAAGCTCTTCTGCCAGACAACCGACGATTTATGTAAAAAAAAAAGGTTGACATAGACTTACCCCTCTGGTATGTACCAGTCCGTGTAGGACATGGGCGATCCATCAGAGAAGCGAAATATTCCCTCCTCATTTCTGTTACCGAGACCTTGTAATCAGAATATACGAAAACATATTAGAAATATCAATACTTAATTATCACAATTATCCAATTTCAAATTTAAAGGCTCTATGTCGAAAGATATTTCCCACACACATATATTAAGAATTTTGGGGGGAGGTCAAGTCATAGGGTGACTGGAAAATGGGGTTTACGCCTGTGTATTGTCTATGGGCGTTAACCCCTTTTCCCAGTCACCCGACGAAGTTATTTGAACTTATTTCATGGAATCAATTCCATTATAGTGGTACATGGGACAAACAGTAAGCATAAGAACAGCACAAGGAGACTCTGAACCTGGAATCATTGGAAGAGGAGTTCGACAAGGTGGCCAACTTTCTCCCATTCTCTTCAATGTGTATGCAAAAGGAATGATTCAGGAAGCCTTTGGGCATATGAAAGATGGAATCACTGTGGAAGGTAGAACAGTCAATTCTGTTTGGTTTGCTGATGATAGAGCCATTGTAAGTGACAGCAAAGAGGGGCTCCAACAGCTAATGGACTCACTAGTTACAGCAGGGGAAGAATTCGGAATAAAGATAAATATCGCCAAAAACAAAAGTAATGAAGGTGATAAGATCAGAGAAGAATAAGTTGAACATCAAAATTAGCAAAAAAGAACTGGAACGGGTTAACCACTTTACTTACCTTGGAAGCATCATCTCTAGTGATGCTCACAACACCAGAGAGATTAAAGCTAGGATAGCACTAGCCAAGGAGGTATTCACAAAACATAGCAGGGTTTTGACGGCAAAAAGGTTTAACCAAAATTTAAGGAAGAGACTTGTTAAATGTCTGGTTTGCAGTGTAGCATTGTATGGATCTGAATCATAGACTATCAGGAAAGCAGAAGAGATGATGCTTGAGAGCCTGGAAATGTGGTTATGGAGGAGAATGGAAGGAATAAGTTGGAAAGATAGAGTGACTAATGAGGAGGTACTAAGAAGAGTGAATGAAGAAATGACCTTGCAGGAGACCATCAGAGGACGGAAGAAAAACTGGCTAGGACACCTTGTCAGGGGACACAGCATGGTGAGAGATGTTATAGAGGGGAAAATTAATGGTAAAAGGGGAAAGGAAGACCGAGAACTGGGGTGGTGTCTGATCTGAAGGACGATTTGACGTATGGGGTACTGAAGAGGGAGGCAGAGGAGAGGTATGGAAGAGGAAATAGTACTGACTCTGGTGTGCGGACCTGCCCTATGGCAGAACTCCAAGAAGAGAGAAGTGCTTACAGCCAGATATGCCGACTGCCGAGGGTCTGATAAACAATAGTTGAACAGATACAAACGTAAAGCTCTCCACAAATAAGATTGGTTCTAAAAGGTGATATATCCGTTTCCGCGTAATGACACTCGTATCGGCCTACACTTGCTATCTATATATTATATATTACTATATCTATAGTGTCTACTATTTAGCTTTGAATCCTAGATTCGCGTTTTGTCTATCCGCTAGACTGCTTCAATATACAATTTGGAGCTTTAAGTATTTGCAGGAAACGACCCCATTTTCACACACACGCGTACAAATTTTGGAAAAGATATGCATTTTCTCAAAAGTCAATACACTGGCTTTTAACATGTTTTGGAAATTAGCTCTTCAGAAAATACGTAAACACCAATCTTACCTATATATGTACTCTTGTATTGAGCTGACCACTTGTTGGTTAGCTGATAAAACACAAAATTCATGTCTCCAGCGTTCTTAATGCTTGCCAAGTGAGAATTAGCGCTCTCTCTTGTACACATCTCTTCGGCCTCGTTCCATGTCAAGTCCATGTTATTCATATATGGTCGATAGCAATAACCATGATAGATATCCCAGCTTTCCGGGCAAGTGAAGGCTAAAATGGAGAGGTAATACAAAAAAAAATATTAATGGAAATTCCAGAGCTGTAAGCAATAAATATGGTTAAAGAACAAACGGATTAAACATATACTAATAACCCCAATAATACCCTCACTGCATTGCATTATTAAGACTAGAAGGAACTGTCTTGAATAAATTTATCTAAGGAAAAAAGAAATATAACAAGGCTATATCTGTTAAAATTCTGAATTAATAGAAATTTAACACATAGGAAGATTCACAATCAAATCAAATCAAATTCAAATTCAAATACATTTATTTCTTTATTTTTATTTTTGTATCTATTTCAATAAATAAGCTTGCCCCAAAGATTTTAGATAATAATTGCATTTGCAAAGAGTAAACGTTTGCACTCAAAATATTAAAGACACAAGCTAACATTTTGGAGCTTCAATTTATAAATAAAATTTCAAACTGTGATATCTGGACTGTATAGCAATGTTTAAAATTTGACAAATAAACACCTTAGAATACAAATGTTTGGAAAGCTAGGCTGCCACTGGCATGATCTGATGATATGGATGGATGAATGTCACCCATTAATTTCCATTGCGGTGGAGTATGAAATAGCCTAGATCTACCCACGTCATCGGCGCAAATCCATGGCAGGAATTTTGGTCAATGGGGGGGGGGGGGAAGGGGGACACCTATTGTTGTGTCCCCCCACATGAATAGAATTCCTGCATGGTATTTGGCCCATGCACATAGTAAGTATATAGGAGCAAATGAGCCTGGTGTATCAGTCAACCCGAGTACCCGTACATTTCCACTTTTTTAAAGCAGTAATTAATCATTTTGAAATGCATTTTTTTAGACCTTATCAAATATATTACACATGGAGGATTAAGTATCTCACATTCTTTAAACTGTGGTCATTATCTCGTGATGGCTGTACAGTCCAAAACGTTACATCTACACACATTTCTTTGCAAATTCTTTCTTTACATTAAGGATTTACACCAAACAGGGAAAGGTGACTTTTAAGATTTTCTGAAATCTGTTTTTTTTATCTTTGACGGCTAAGTAAAAATTAAATAAAACCATAACTCACCATTATCAGTTTCCAGCTTGACAGGAGTTTTGGGTACAAACTTGACGGTTTCATACTCGGCGAGGAACTTTGCACCCTGCGTGCTGGCATCCAGACGGATTTCGATTCTGAGATAGTTCTGTCGACTGTAGTAGACGGCAGGTGGTGGGGAGGCATCACAGAACGCCGTGGTAACACCTCCTCCACTGAAAGATTTCTTAGAATATTGATAGTGCTAATGTATTAGTATTAATGTTAGTATTAGTATTAGAATTGGTATTAGTATTAGTATAAGTATTAATGAATACAGTATTATTGATGTTTATGTTAGCATGAGTATTGGTATGTTCATTTCAGCATGCGTATTAGGAAAGAGGAAATGGGTGTATACAAGTAATTATATCATCCTGAATAAAAAAATTAAACAAACAAAACAAAACACTGCCACACTATGCTGAACACCAAATTCCTCAGATGCGTTTCAAAATAAGTTGATAAATTACCCTTAAATATTATAAACAGCACAATATCAACGTAGTATATCCACACTGTGATAATATACAACTATTTTAAAACGTGAACACGTGTTTGATATAGAGTGTGATGACCTTGTCCCAAAAATTCTGAGTAGATACAAAGTTGCATTATTTACAAGCACTTGTCGTGAATTTCTTCCCATTTCACGTCGTGTTGATCAGGTATATTTGTATTTATTGGCATTTATGTGCGTATGTGTGGTTAATGTTCCCACCAAATCAGGGATGCAAAGTGCATGTGCTAAAATTAAAGGGAGAAGGAGCCAGCAACTAACAGGCATAAGTTAAGAAAATATTGAGTTCTTGCTAACCAATCAGATTGCACATGCACTAGTCTGGAGTTGACAATGCGTGACCGATGATTGCCACCCGACGTGTGTTAGTTGCGCCGTGCAGTATGCACTGTTTGAATCGATAAACTCCTCCCTCTATAGCTGTTTTTGCAAGTTTTATCCCGGGATAAAACTTGCAAAGACGTAAGATAAACGCAAATCAACTAATTTATAGGGCCTTGCTGAGGGTGAGTATCACACAGTACCCCTTATTTAGGCTGTCTTTATCACCATGTACCATCATTCTCACAATACTCACAATGTCATTTTTTTATTAACTTATGCCTGTTAGTTGCTGGCTCCTTCTCCCTGCTCTTGTTTATTATGTTATATTATGATAGCTAAACCACACCCACTCCTCCCCCTCCTCCTCCTCCTGCTACGACTACGACGACTACTACTATTACTACTACTGCTACTACATCTGCTAGTACTACTACTAACTACTACTCCTACTACTACTCTTATACTACTACATACTGCTAACTACTCGTACTACTACTCCGGGTTACTACTACTGCATCTTTAGTAGTTATGTTTACTAAAAATTAACAATACAAATACCTCTATGACGTGGACATAGCTGTTTGTACAGTATTGATCGCGTGATGGGATGGTAAAGTTGATGAATCTGAATTGAATGTAGGTATTCGGCACCGAATTGATAACCCACACACAGCTGCTACCAGGGTCTGCTGCAGAGGGATAGTTGGAAGATGCCAGTACGCCCTCTGGTGTCGAACAATGAAGCTCGCCAGCTGAGCAATCTCCCCACCCAACAAAGCAACCAGGTTTGTCTATAGCAAGCAAAAAGAACATTATGCACTATACCACAAATCTTATATTTTTTTGAAAATGTATAATAAAATTTACTCATTTCTCAAACTATTGCCATCAATATTTGAAGAGTTTGATCACAAAATGGGTTAACACTATATCCACCAAAACTGAGATATCAACATCAACTCATTTTCCACCTACTTACCTAGCGATAGTATGAAATCTTAAGCCAAATTCCACGAGCAAATTCAAGGTATCTCGGGTTTCACTTTTATTTTTCCATAGGCGCGTGTAAAATTCGGCAAAGAAATGCATTTTTTCTCCAAAGTTACTTAAGTGGAGTTAACTTGTTTTGCGATCAAACTCTTCTTTTGCTGTGAAAGGCAAATTTATTGTACATACAGGAATGGGTTCAATTTCCATTAGGGTTACACTTTAATCAGTATTTGTTCGTGCTCATTATCGCCTCAGGTTAACATCTTCACAACTCCTTCTAGTCTAGATATACACTAAGGTTATTGATACACTGCCCATTTTGGTTCTTTAGGCATTCTCAAGGACACCTAATTATGTCAACGCCATATAAAGACAGAGTAAGGGATTTGCACGTCAGAAAACGGTGAAATGAATGAAATCAGGTCAAATCATTCACAATGTGAAGATTAGTATAAATAAACACCTGTCATAGAACCTTTGGGTAGAATACGTAGTTTTGGTGAAAATCTGGACAATTAAACTTCAAAATTTACAGTGACGTCAACGTGCACGGGCCGTTCCAAAATTTTCCGATCAGTCGCTAGCCGAAGGTCGCGCGGAGTTTAGCCGCTTAACCAATCAGTGTGCTCCGCTGGTCTTGCGATGGTACACATAACCGCGATTCGCAATTTGAGCAAAATTCAAACTCACAAAAAGAACAACATTCTGGTAACATGTCGTTATTAGTTTTTCTCATAAAACAACAAGTTCATGACGTATGGATCTCAAACTTTCAACACACCATTTGTAAGTACTAAACTACCGTTTGGTATTGATAATGAAGGGAAGTAATGGACTTGCACATCCCTGACACAATCTTTACAGGAAGGGAATCTCATTTGTAGCGCTCCAAAAATATAGCAAAACATCACTAATACCCATAGGCTATTTATAACAGATGTGTCCGTGATATCTGAAGATCAGTAATTGTAGAATTGGGAAAAAACACCAATAATTAGACCCCGTGAAGCCCACTGAAGGCCACTTCAGTTGTAATACATGTATTTCAATAATCAGGCATTGGTCTATGAGTAATAATTTACGTGCGACGTATGCATAAAATTAGTCATGTTTATAAATTCATATGATACACATTTGTAAATTATGAATAAGTTTCACATCATACATAACAAACACCCATGCATTGTAAGAGTCTGAAAGTAGACTAAATAGACCAGTAGAGTTTTCGTCTCCACGAGACAGGAATTCAAATCAAAGCCTTACGGTCACTATCATTCCACTAATACGATTTTCTAGCTCCTATACTTTACTAAGTACTTTACTACAGAGTAAAAAATGTAAACATCAGGCATGAGCTCCACATGGACAAAACCATCACTCAAGAAATTCACAAACGACAACTGACTTGGTTTGGACATGTCGCCAGGATGCCTTATTCCCGACACCCATACCAGGCTTACAAATATGACTTTGCAACTAAAAGACCCCGTGGACGCCCCCACTCAGATGGAAAGACCAGATCAGGAGCATCTCAGAGCTATCCCTAAAAGAGGCAGAACATCAGGCCCAGAATAGGACACATTGGAGGAGGATTTGCCCCAAGAGGGCAAGGGGACACTCAGTCCTGTGCACATAAGTCAATTCAAGTAAGTTAAGTCAAGTAAGTCATACAAAGGTTCTAAGATCGTATTTACTTCTATATACCAGTGTTTTTACACATTGTAATTTTTTTAGGCTGGCTAAAGAGACGCCTTTCCATAAAGCGGTGTAATCGAAACATGGTATATTTAGTCAAACTGATATCCTGTAAATTAAGACAGTGTTTGGCTTCTGAAAAAATTCTCAAAGAATTAATTAATTCAATAATTTGGTCTGAATGCTATCAGAATTTACATTAACTAAAATAGTTATACTTTGTTCGATCACTTACCCGAAAACCAGTAATTCGCCCTGAAACCACTTGACAATGCATCCATTCCTGTCAGAACTTCCACGTTGGCGCTGTTCATGTCGCTAATGAGGAGGGGCGGAGCGTCTGATTGGCAGGTGTACAGGAATTCACGTTGTGATGAACCCGACAAACCGGCAACGCGAACAGTATCTTTACAAAGCCTGTTCATACTTTCCGTCATCTGAACAAATTGAGAAAATCAACACATGATGAAAGTAAGAACGTAAGAAAAATAAAAAGGAGACAGATTAAAAAAGAAAAAGTAAGACCGGCCGCAAGTAAAAAGAAACAAAGAAAAACAGAAGGAACGAACGAAAGAGAAACAAAATAAAAAGAAACGAAGAAGGAGATACAAAGGAGAAGAAAGGAAAAAAATATAAACTTAGAGGAGAAAAAGGAGCAAACACGAATGAATGACATGAAAAAGATAACAAAAGGAAAAAAATCGATAACGTAAAGATGTTTTCAATGTTGCGACGACTGTAAGAACACTAAATAATGTATTATCTTATTCCTTAATCTCTGTGATGTTTGAACACTTTATCATTATAACTAAATGCATCTGCCTCAAGTGGGTCAAAATTCCTATCTCTAAGTGTTTCATTTGTCTGTTGCAATAGTGAATTTTGTCTTTAATTTATAATTATGTGTGTAATGTATTTATAGAAGTGCCATAAATATGTTTGTATACTGTTTGGACAATAAAGATGATACACATATTCACATATTAGCTACATCCACTCTGCAATCATTGCAATCAACTTAATTACCATTCCTTCTATGTACGATACATGTCATAAATATAGTTAGTGCTTCAGCAGAGCTGACGTAGATGATGCGGCTCACAAAACACTTGGCGCGACGAGAAAGTGATATAATTCGATTGAGTAATAAACTTATACTGTATATTGAAGGAATTATTTCTTGCTGAAGATGGATGCTACTATAAATATACGTGAAGAAGGAAACTGTGAACAAAATAAACAACCTTGATTGGAAATTTAGGTTCAACACCCCAGTATGGCAGATGGAGCCGGCACTGACCTATCACAAGTTGTTTACAGTTATGTACCAGAAGATTAAGTGATGCTATTTGAAATGCCTTCTTATGTTTATTTATACGTATACAGTGATTTGAGAGAAAATGATTATTTGTCCAAGTTTGTACAGGTGCCTATGTAATAGTAAAAGTAAAATACCGTACATATTATTTAATGCTTGCTTGTAGAATTTGTGTTTTAATTTATTCTGCAGGTTGATGTGACCCCATACTGATGTTAATAACACATTTTGGTGGAATATTAGATTCATTTGTTTTAGAATTAAGGAACTTTTCGCATAAAAGCTGCAATAAACAGCCTCGTACCCGAGGCCTATCAAGACGTTCACATTGCATTACCTACGTTTTGGCAAATTTAACATTCTTTCAGACTGCAAATCTTAGAGAATGATGACATAACTGATGTTAGTATGTCTGATACATATAAAATAATTGCACATTCTGGCATACACGTACATTATATGTTACTATTTACATAAAATCATACAAGCATGTTTGGGTTTAAAGATTGTGTCATTGATTTGCACGTCAAAAAAACATCTAAATGAATGAAATCAGCTGAAATCATATCCAATGTGAAGATTAATATGAATAAACACCTCTCATGGGGACTTGGGGTAAAATAGTGAGTTTTGGTGAAAATCTGAACGGTTAAACTTCATCCTTTTTCAAATGACTCTGAAGTCTTTTAAAAAAAATCCGTGACATCGACGTGCACGGGCCGTTTAAAAATTGTCCGATCAGCCGTTAGCCGAAGGTCGCGCGGAGGTTAGCCGTTTAACCAATCAGTGCGCTCCGCTGGTCTTGCGACAGTACACATAACCGCGATTCGCAATTTGAGCAAAATTTAAACTCACGGAAAGAACAACATTCTGGTAACATGTCGTTATTAGTTTTTCTCATAAAACAACAAATTCATGACGTATGGATCTCAAACTTTCAACACACCATTTGTAAACTACCGTTTGGTATTGATAATGAAGGGAAGTAATGGACTTGCACATCCCTGACACAATCTTTAACACAGCAGCACAGCCATGCAATATATCCAGTCTTTCGTAGCATGACTACTGTGGATATACTCACAATTCCTTCCACAATTATCTGACAACAAGGCAGTGGTCTGATACGTAATATTTTAGAAAAAAAAGGATTATTTTGCAATTGATAAATCAAGTGTTATAATACTGACAGTAGATGAAAATTTCTAGTAATACAAACTCACGTTGTATTCCGTAAACTGCAGCGCGATGTATTTTCCCTCTGGGGCTGAAATGCGGTGGCTACAGTGACTGTATGGTGGGAATGTCGAAGGGTACGGCCAGGTGAGGACTGTACTGTCATTGACGGTGATGACGGAGGTTGACCCACATCCGGTCAAACAAGGAGCTTGTTCACAATCTGGACACAACAAACGAATAAAAGGTCAAGTTTACACTGAAAGACACTGTTTGATATTGTGGAAGCCCAATATCAACATTTGTCAAACTTTAATATTCTGATCTACATGATACTCTATGATTAGACAAATAACCATCGTGAAACACAAAAGGGCGATTCCGTACGAAAAAAGAATTGGCAATTTTCACAGCATTTTTCAATCTGCTGTCCAAACTAATGAGGACAGACAATTTGTTTTGTGGTAATCATAAAGTACTAGTGGGTAGCCTATCTGCGTCCCGTACGACACGCACGCGACATTTTCACCTCTAATTCACCCATAAACAACGCTTTGTTGTTGGATGTCATTTCACATGGCTACAAGAACATGTACTTTATAATTACCACAAAACAAATTTTTATTACTCAAGCATTTAGACAAGAGACTAGAAATTTTCTAAATGTCCCGTACAACACGTACGGAATCGCCCAAAACTTTAGACAATTATGGTGTCACTAGCAAAATATATACCGATAAATAGAGCTCCATAAATTATTATCGTGGAAACAAAACAAATCTATGAGACAAATGTCTGTTGGGAAAACTAAAATGGTCGCTCATTGTGTTTCACTGTTTGAAAACACTTAACGATTGTTTTAAACTGCATTTTGAGGGCTTTGTTTTTAGACTTTAGTAAAGAAACGAATATCATGGAAAATCATGTAGCTCAGATTCTTCAAATTGGAACCATCGTATAAAAATCAGTTGTGTTTTCCAACGGGTGCAACGCATCTGACCGCAGTTATCCCTCCACAACCAAACGTCATTGACTCCATAAATAAGTGTGTGCAATCTGAGAAAAAAAGGGTTTTGATGGCACCAATTAGGGCAGGGCGGTACCAACAAAAACTCTTTCAACAGCAAAATGGTGTTAACACACACCAAAAAATAGGTCCCGCTATTAGAACTAATGATAACCTTTTACGATCCGTTGTTTCTTAGGGCGTGTTCACAGCAGGGTTGCCAGGTTTTCCGATTCTCAAACGGCCAAATTTGGCCAAATTACCGGCCAAATTCAGTGAAAAAAGGCCAAATTCGGATTTGATGCATTTTACGGGCAGCATAGCCTAGATTTGGTTAGAAATAACATTGTAATCAATTTATAACACCTTTGAAACTTCTGCTGCAGCCGAAAATTTGAGTGCCGCGGTTTACGCGGAGCCAGATTTTTCACGTGAAATACATGCGCACCGCTACTTTTCGATCCTCGTAGCACATTTTTGACTGAAAACCCCTGGAAAATATGGTTTTATAATAATTTTTTAATGTGTCAGTGAAAAAGGCCAAAAAACGGCCAAAAAGCTGTTTGGCCGGCACTTTGAATTCTTCCCGGCCAAACGATCTAAAAAACGGCCAAATTTGATGTTTTTGGCCGGAAAAAGGCCAAACTGGCAACCCTGGTTCACAGTAGACAAGACGTGGGTCAATGTGGGTTCAATCCGGACCGATCCGGATCGATCTGGATTCATATTTTTCATTCACACTAGGTGCGACGAACATTCGACCCGCATCAATCCACACCGGCAAATTGGCATATCTGACCCGGAAGTTTACGTTCTCGTATCAATGACCTGTGACGTAGCTCGAATCATGGCCGGTATCGATGTAAATACGTGACAACTGTTGCTCATGAAATATCGTCAAAAACATCAGCGATACTGTGCCAGAAGCCGGAGAAAGTTGGACGGAATAAGGCGGGCAATTCAACAAATTCTTATAAGCCAATACCAAATGTTGATGATGTCACTAACGTTAAGCGCGGCAATTATTTCTGAGATGTATTCAGTGTCCAAAAATCGTACCCAGTGGGTTACAACTTCCGATAATTTGGATCAATCCGGATCGAAAAGGCAATTTCTATTCACACTAGGGGTCGATGCGGGTAGATGAGGGTTGATCTGGATCAAGCCCTGCAGTTTCCTCAGGAGTAAAATTTTCGATCCGGATCGTTTTTTTACAGAATATTTTTCTTTTCACACACCTGACGTTCGATCCGAATGGACCCGGGTTGAATCTGGGACGTGGGGCAAACTAGCTCTACTGTGAACACGCCCTTAGGGTGACTTCGTTTTTATACCCACCGATTCCGTCATAAGTCAGACTGAATCCAATTTCTGTCGGCATGTCTGCATCGAGCGGTCCAACTTCATAATGGATTTTTTGTGCTCCACTCGTTGACATCAACTGGAATTCACCGTAGTCCCCACAGAGGGGTCGCGAATTCATGGCGTCTGAAAGGTCCAGGAAGGAGAGCAGATCTACGCAGCCGAACGGGGGAGTGGTCTCACGTCGTAAGGACATGTCGTGGATTAGGAATCTAATGGGATATACAGACAAAAACCTCATGTATAATATGCCTAATGATGATAAATAATGGTAATTAAATGAATCAATTAATAAATAAACTGATTTAATAATAATAATAATAATAATAATAATAATAATACTAATACTAATACTAATAATAATCGTCGTCATCATCATCTTCATCATCATCATCATCATCATCATCATCATCATCATCATCATCATCATCATCAAACATATACCAACAAACAAAAGAAAATAATTCAACTGCTCATGCATGTAACAAATGTAAACTATATCTACATAAGGAAGCAGGATCGTTTTTTTTTTAAATCGAAGAATGATAATGTTTGCATCTGGTAGATCAGTTGGTACTATGAATTACATTTCTACAGCTTGAGTATGAGACTATTATACATTATCATTGAAGAGTCGATTATATTTTAAGGAAACAAGCCCCATAATGGTTGTCTTTATAAAGTAGTTATTAGAATCTAGTCCTTTCAAATGGGTGAGAGTCGAGTGTTATGCTAACACATCAATTTAATATGATGAATAATGCACATTTCCTCATTCGTAGGGTAATTAAAATCATTCCCGGCCGTTCACTTTAAAATCAACACCCAACGTCCATGTTGTGCTTTGTGTGTTCCAAACCAGTGGCGTAATAAAGCTAATCATTTGGAGGTCAGAACATATGAGTCAAATTGTGTGGGGATCAGAAACGAACATACAAACACAAATTTATTAATATATACCTCTTTGTACTATGATCATTTTTGGGGGTGGGGGTGGGGGGGGGGTCAAGCACCTCTACCCCAATCAGACGCCAGTGTTCCAAACCCCTATCAAAGTGACCGGTGAGGATGTCCATTTACTAACGTTTTATCTAAAAACAATTTTTGATGTTAACAGTTTCGAAAATATGATTCGGCTTTCATGTACTATCATCCTTTTTCCTCCATACCTGATCTTCCATCCTGGCTTTATCGAAAGATGCAACACAATGGGTGTGTTGTGATTGGTGTCGTACCACGGGGCGTGACTGAATGACTCTACGTAGCCATACGACGTTGTCAAATTGACGAAGGATGTTTCCGACTCCCACAGATCCTGCATTCGAGTAATGCTGTAATCTAAAAAGTGAATTAGATTTAAAAAAATAAATGCCAAGTAAAATTATGAAAAGGTTGTGTTAAAACATGCAAAGCTAGTTTTTGTTCCACTGGGAAGTGAAACTGTTACTTCGGCAATTGTCTGTAGAAAGAAGTCAGAAGAAACATGGAGGTATAGCAAGCTATCTCCATGGAAGACGAATGCAGACGTAATTTTGATAAACTGTAGACAGTAGATATATACCCTCCCTACTCAAAAGTATTGCAACATACACTTTAATGCATGCATTTTAAGTTGAAGGGGTCTTTCTATAATGATGTCCTAATGAAGTTTATTATTGAAAAATAACATATTATTTGAAAAGAAATCAATGAATATAATTTCTCCTTTCTTCTAAATGGCGGAGAGATTATCAAATGCAGACGCACACACGACAGAGGGCTGGAACACAAAAAGTTAACGTTTTTTCGCCTCCCTGTGAGGGTGGGGGGTTTATTCACTCTAGCATCGTAATTCGATTTCATATTCGCCGTCAAACGGTTTTGATGGTTTGGAGAGATTTCCTACTAACAAAAAATATCAATATGCTCCTTTGATGCGGTCTCAGAAAGAAGACACCACGCTGGAAGCACAGACGTTACTATAGGTTTACCTAGACTCCATGCTCTCTGATTGGCTATTAAGAGAATACGTATATCAACATGGCGGCGTCTGATCATATTAGAGTTTCATTTTACATAAAAGACGTGTTAACAATAAGGTGTTGAATAATCATGATTAGTCATCGATTCGCAATATTGGAAAAATTCTTTCCTTATTTGGGAGCCATCACTGGTCGATATCGAGTATGACACGCCTCCTTTCAGACTTGCACTAAACCACGCAAGTCTCTGTGATGAGCCGGTCCATTTAATTCTCAGCATGGTAAACTAGTATTAATATCACCGATCTTTGACCGAGATAATTGGATCATATTGGTTTTGTTCAACAGCCATTTAGAATTTGTAATTCATTGGGGGTCTATTGTTAGTATAGATCTAGAGTCTAATGCAAATGTGGCATATTTCCAGGCAATATAATAATTTTAATCAATTGAATATTATAACAAACATTTCGCAACTGAATGGCAATGAAGATGTAAAGTGTACTTCTCACAGCAAATTACTCTTGTAATTGTTATGTAACTTATCTAACGTTAGATTTAATTGCAAAAAAACTGAATACTAGATTTAAATGTGTATTTATGGCCACAAATAATAAGCTTAATTTTACACGATGATTAACATGTGTACGTTTGCACCATGTAGATCTATATTTTGATTTTAATTTTTTTATTTTCATGCTTGGTAAAATTACCCAGGCAGTAAATTAACCACCAAGGCCAGGGGAAGACCCGAGTTGTAAAATAAATTTAAAGTTCAACAATTTACATCTATATTTCATAATCTTTTCTCCACAGCAGTCCAACTCATCGACAATTGAATTGAGTCAATATTAAAAAAAATACATTGGATCTAACGACTTAGAATAAGGGGGGGGG